>WBZZ01004508.1:165000-167500 GCA_019918135.1 Paulinella micropora
CTTCTTTTTTCCAGAACACAGTCTACCCGTGATTCCCATCCCGGACACATGCACAGTACACAAATTACTGTTTGATGTGAAACTGCGTTCCTTTGCAAGGACTACATTCCTTTGCGACATCTCATTTACCTACCTACCTACCTATCTATCTATCTATCTATCTACCTATCTATCTATCTATCTATCTATCTATCTATCTATCTATCTATCTATCTATCTATCTATCTATCTATCTATCTATCTATCTATCTATCTCTCTCTCTATCTATCTATCTATCCATCTATCTATCTATCTATCTATCTGTCTACTTACCTACCTACCTATCTACAAACCTACCTACATATTATCTTTCTATCTATCTATCTATCTATCTATCTATCTATCTATCTATCTATCTATCCATCCATCCATCTATCTATCTATCTCTGTGTCTACCTACCTACCTACCTACCTACCTTTATATCTATCTATCTATCTATCTATCTATCTATCTATCTATCTCTATCTATCTATCTATCTATCTATCTATCTATTTATCTATCTATCTATCTATCTATCTATCTATCTATCTATCTATCTATCTATCTATCTAGCTAGCTATCCATCCATCCATCCATCCATTCATCCATCCATCCATTCATCCATCCATCCATCCATCCATCCGTCCATCCGTCCGTCCGTCCGTCCGTCCGTCCGTCCGTCTGTCCGTCTACCTACCTACCTACCTACCTACCTATCTATCTATCTATCTATCTATCTATCTATCTATCTATCTATCTATCTATCTATCTATCTATCTATCTATCTATCTATCTATCTACCTACCTACCTACCTACCTATCTATCTACCTACCTACCTACCTACCTACCTCTCTACCTACCTACCTAACATCCATCCCCAGACATGGCAGCAAAAGGACGGACCTCGTGGCTGACAATCGCCTGGTCTGCCGTCTGCAGGTCTTGGAAGGGCAGCGCGTGTGCGTTTTGCTCGTCCTCCCGCACGCATATCACGGGCTTCGCTAGCGCTTGCGCCACGGCCAGCTCTGCCACGCACTTGGCGTCCTTGAAATATGATTTTGTGCAGAAGGCCACAAACGCGGCCGAGTGCGCGATGTCTGTGACCCAGTCTGTGGAGGCGTGGGCGCAGAGCGGTGGGTAGCGCGTTGTGGCCTTGCCGTAGCTCTGCTGCCTGCCGTGGGCAGCTAGCGCCTGGAAGCAGACGCCTGTGGCCTCTTGTGGCCGGTGGGACAAGTACCCACTCCACCTGAAGTCGTGGGCCTCGGGCGGGCTGTCTCTGTGCTGCGAGAGCAGCGTCGGCATGCCGGTGGCCAGGACGAGGGCGCACGGCTCTAGCGGCCAGACGCGCACATTGCCGTCCGAACCTGCAGCTCCGAAGAGCTGCGTCCCCTCTGGGCTCAGCGCCAGAGAGCGCGCAAAGGCAGTGTGTCCAGTCAGCTCCACACACTGCTCCGAGCCAAGGTCCCACACCAGAACCTTCTTGTCGTCATCGCTCGCACTGGCCAGTCTTCCATCCGGTAGAAACACCACACTCAATACCCAACCCGAGTGTCCTCTGAGCGTCTGGAGTTGCTGGCCGGTTTTCGCGTCCCACACGCGCACACTGTTGTCGAGGCTGCCAGAGGCGAGCCTCAGGCCGTCCTTGCTGAACGCGACCGAGACAACACCGTCAGTATGTCCTGAGAGAACAAGCAGGCACTTCCCGGCCTCCACGTCCCACACTCGGACCGTCGCATCCAAGCTGCCAGTGGCCAGTCTCCCGTCTGGAGAGAAGCACACCGTGAATACCCATTCTGTATGTCCTTCCATTGTGTGCAGCAGCCGGCCACTAGCGCTGTCCCACACCTTGGCGGTCTTGTCCCCGCTGCCACTGGCCACCTTCTGGCCGTCCGCCGAGAAAGCCACCGACCGCACATAATCGTCGTGTCCTCTCAGCACGTGCAGCGCCTGCCCCGTGCCGCGTTCCTGCTCCTTGCCACGGCCTTGCCTCGTGCTGCTGCCCCATAATCTGAACCTTTTACGAGGCGGCTGCGCCCCGCAGCTCCATAGCCGAACCGTCCTGTCTTTGCCGCCGCTGACCAGGCGCTGCCCGTCGGGGCTCAACGCCACAGAATAGACTTCACCGGTATGGCCAGAGAGAACGCGGCTGGTGGCGCTGTCTGCGGGGTCCCAGCAGCACACATCGCCTGCCTCAGTGCCCGTGGCGATGCGGTCGGCTGACACCGCCAAACAACTCACAACACTGCCAGGCGCGTGTTGGCAGAGCGCACTGCCAACAAAAGACACCAGCGGCTGTGCCTGCCAAGAGAAAAACAAACCACACACATAATACAAACATACATTACATACATACATACATACAATCATACATACATACATACATACATACATACATTACATACATTACATACGTACGTGCGTACATACATATACATACATACATACATACATACATACATACATACATACATACATACA
>WBZZ01004508.1:175000-200000 GCA_019918135.1 Paulinella micropora
TCACGATCCAAAAAAACGTATGAATGCGTTGAGAAAGCTGATCCCACAGACACAAGGTCTGAAGACCTCGCCCACCCAACTCCGCGTAGATGATAAGGTAATCACCGACCCCAAAGGTATTGCCAATGCACTCAACAGACACTACACGACGGTCGGCTCCAAGGTCAGTGCCCAAATCCCCCAAGAACATAAAGTCAGAGAAGAGGAAATAGACCTAACACAGAGAAAACTGCCTCCCTTTACACTCAAACGCATTTTGCAGGATGATGTAGTTGATACACTGAAAGCAATTAACAGAAACAAAGCAGAAGATATAAACAAAATAAAACCAGCCATCATGCAAGACCTTACAAAGTACATTACCCCGATATTAACAACGCTCTTTAATAAAGCTATAGAACATAACCAATACCCTGATGCACTAAAAATAACTAAAGTTATTGAAATATATAAAGCTAAAGATAGAATGCTGCCTGAGAATTACAGACCTATCTCGCTACTGCCGATTATTGCTAAGGTCTTTGACACTATACTCAACAAGCAACTGATGGCCCACCTTACCAGGTACGACATCCTCTCCCGAACTCAATACGCCTTCCGACCACACTCGAACACAACAATCACTACACAAACCATCTTAAATCACATCCAAAACCTCAAAGGCCCAGGAAGGTATGTACTTGCTCTATTTATTGACCTATCGAAAGCCTATGACACTATAGATCATGAAACACTGATCCATAAACTACGAAATAATATAAATTTTAGCGATAACACCACTACCTTTTTTAAATCATACCTCACAAAACGATACCAAACAGTATTTACCCAATATGCTCGTTCTTATCCACGCAAGATCACACATGGGATCCCGCAAGGTAGCACACTCTCAACAACGCTCTTCATTCTATACATCAATGATATTATACTTTCACTAACACACGGGACAGTCTTTGCATACGCAGATGACACCACACTTATCATTGCTGCTAAGAATAAAGAACAACTCCAAGAGCAAGCACAAACTGATACAACGAACCTTGTCAACTATTTCTACAGACATAACCTAGTACCCAACCCCACCAAAACCACCTACACTATCTTCCACAAGCACGAACAGAAGGTGCAGCTCGACTTGACTATCGACGGCAAGAGGCTCCAACAAGAACGAAAGGTAAAAGTATTAGGTACAATCATCCAAAGCAACCTGTCCTTCCGTGAACATATACAATCTATTATATTCCGCCTTCAACCATTCGTCCAAATGTTTCGTTATGTGAACAGCCTACTTCCCACTCACATCCTCCTCCAACTTTACTATGCACATGTATACCCCCTACTTATGTATGGTATCTCTATATGGGGATCTGATGACTACAACACCATTATACATCCACTCATTATCATCCAAAAACGTATAGTCCGTCTGATATGTCTCAAATCATGGAGAACACCTACCAAGCCTCTTTTTGCCAAACTACGCTTACTCAACATACTTAACATGCATAAGTACAGCGTATGCATGGATGCACACTCCCTTATTTACCCAGCCTTCAAGGCTTTCCTTCCCCTTCACTACAACAATATCCGACCAATCACAGCTGTTCATAACTACAACACTAGGCGGTCATCAAAGAAACACATGTACAACGACTCAACGACGGGTCAATACAGCAGAGCAGCACAAGCACAATGGGATAAGCTGCCAGAGCACCTAAGAGATATCTCATACAAAGTAGAATTCAAAAAGGAACTCAAAGCATATCTCTTAAGGATGCAAGAATCCTGACACTGCCTACGGGCCTAAAGAGGGCGTTGGACACCTCATCATCAGATGATACCTGAGTGTGGGACAAGTTCAGCGTTGATCACATCCTAAGCCGGAGTGTGGTTGGCCAAACCCCCTTGGGGAGTCACCTCGTGTCTACCAGCTTTTGCGAGTGCCACCGTTATATATAGTACTGAGTGAGAATATAACACTTTCACCATATATATATAAATATATATATTATATATATTTATGTATATATATAATATATAGTACTCAGTGAGAATATAACTCTTTCAACATATATATACATATATATATATATATTATATTATTATATATATTTCCGTTTTTTTTTTCTCGTTCCTCACTGAACTAGAACTTTACTTTGACTTCATAAAAGATTAATCTAATATATATATATATATATATGTATATATATATATATATATATAAATATATATATATATATATATATATATATATATATATATATATATATATATATATTAATATATATATACATATATATATATATATATATTTGTTAATTCCATATATATTTATTATTATTGTTATTACTATTTTATTATTATTATATTATTATTATTATTATTATTATTATTATTTTTATTTTATTTTAATATTTTTAATCTAAGTCATTTTATTTTAATACTTTAATATTTTGATAATTTCTCATTACCTTTAATAACTTGAGACGTAGGTCACCATCTAGTTAAATCAATAGCTCTTGAGCTAACGATTTGTATGGATCGACCAGAGGTTAAATTGTTAACTTCATTAAACCGAAGGCCTAGGCCTAGTAGTAGTAGGAGTAGTAGGAGTAGTACTAGTAGTAGTAGTACTAGTAGTAGTAGTACTAGTAGTACAACAACAACAACAACAGCAACGACGACGACGACGACAACGACAACGACAACAACAACAACGACAACAACAACGACAACAACAACAACGAAAACAACAACAACGACAACAACAACAAGAACAGCCACAACAATAGCAACCACAGTAACAACAACAAACAGCAACAACGACAAGAACAACAACAGCAACAGCAACAACAGCAACAGCAGCAGCAGCAACAACAACAACGACAACAACAACAACAACAACAACAACAAGAGGAAAAAGAAATAGAAAAACAAAATGCTAGTGAAAAAAAACAGCAGATTCTGACGTTTTAGCAGAAGTGGAAAAAAAAATTCAGAGTTTATGTCAAGTACAAGTAAGGAAAGCAAATGTAATTAGAAAAGAATGTCTCATGGTGTTTACGCCAGCATGCGCACATGCGCATACGTATTTCAAAATGGATTTTAGGCCGTTTTTTCGGACGTTTGGCCGGCGAAGCTCTCCTTCCATTTCGCTGGTTTTTTCACTCGTATCTCTGTTCGTCGGGCGAATTTGTCCGACAATTTTTTGACTGGCGCGGATGTGTTGATTGTGCTGTTTTTTGTATTTAAGTGGCACCTGACGCAATTTCCGGCCAGGCGCGAAACTGTAGCCACGAAACGGCCCTGGCCTGCCCTGGTGAGTTCTTGACCATTACATTCGCTACAGCTGTCCTTGCAGCCACCTTCGCCCCTGTGCTCGGGTTCGGGCGAAGATCTACCCTTCGCCACCTTGAAAAAGAACTAGATACATTCAGCATCAGCACTTTCAAGGACATCACTGCCTTCATTTATGATGGGGTAAAGAGGGAGCTCGAAAAGGATGGAAAGCTCACTGTGACGATCAAGTACGTCCGCAACGCAGATGAGGCACATGCTGATCTCAAAAATAGTAGCTTTAACATGGTGGGGATGTCATACGATGACACGATCTCAATGGCGGTGCAGGAGGGATACGACAGCATATTGGCTGCTATGCCACTTTTCTACAGCGGCATGAATTTGGCTGGAGAAATAAATGTCGCTGAAGGCAAAACAAGGGTCGGAATTGATACGAACACTGGCTATGCGCGAATGTTACGGCAATATCTCAAGAGCACGCTATCGCCGGAGGAGTACTCCCAGATACAATGGATCTTTGCAGGTGCAACGAATCTGCGCGCTGAAGCCCTGGTCAAGGGCGAGCTCGACGCCACGCTTCTGAACATGCCTTACACTTCGATGCTGCCTTCTGGAACCCCTTTATTGCCTTTCTACAAGTTCACTGGCCCTATCCAAGGCAGTTGTATCAACGTAGAAGAGACCAGCCTCCATGACGAGAAGAAAAAGAAGGCCCTGTCTACCTTTATCGACTACTTCCAGAAATATGTGCTTTACATGAAAGCGAATTCTGATTCAACGAAGGCGGATCTGGTCGCTTTATTACAACGTATCTGCTTCTATTGCTGATGACATCTATGACAATCATCTGTGGACAATTGATGGGTTAGCCACGGATTTCTGCTTTAACTCCACTCGTCTGGGCAACGTTGAGAGTATTTTCGCGATTGACACTGGTATACCGGTGCCAAGTGACCGTGCGTGGGTGATGGATTTTGGGTGCAAGAAGAAACGGGACAAGTCCAAGAAAAAGGGCTCCAAGTCCAAGAAAAAGGGTTCCAAGTCCAAGAAAAAGGGTCAGGGGATAGGTAATCAGAAGAACACACAAAACAAAAAACATAATAGTAAGTATCCTGGTAACTGCGCTATTGATTAGTGTTTTCGCTGCACTGTCATCTAATTATACGCAGAACGCGCAGTTGTGAAAATAAGAATAATAATAATTCCACTTTAGAAAAAAAATCTGCTGACATAGCTAGAGTGTGTTAGCCAAAGGGTGGATTCCAGATTCAGGATTCCCCTTTGGTTGGAGCTCTTCGGAGACATCCAAAGGAGCCGGCCTCCTCAGGCGGTCTAATTATTTTGAATAATTCTAGATGCGATTTATTCATCATATTTAGGCTGAGTCTTAGTGGTTACGAGCCGTGCCGCCGGGCCTTTTCAAGTTCAACCGGTAACCATCAATATTAATACAAGCATTAATACAAAGCTATCAACAGTTATTTTCATTCTACATGAATTTATCACCACTCTATCTGTTTTCGTGGAAGTCGGCACGACGGTACTGAGTGAGTCGTTCGTTTGTAAAGGGAACTTGATGTGCAACACTACGGTTTTCAACAATAGCTTCCCTATTTCCATGCCATATGAGCCTATAACAAGGAAAAGTAGCTACTATCACTCTGTACAACTTTATTTAAGTTGTACCTATTGTTGTGTATGGGAACAAAAACAAGGTGGGACGGCTATCGTTTGCTACTATACGAGAATCATGAGTCATCAACTTGAAACCATCATGATGTTTTCCTAGTTAAATATCATACTTCTGAGGAGGCCGCACCATACTTTTGAAAGCAATGACGAATAATAAAGATCAAAAAAATCATGTCTGAAAATTCTTTAAAATTTGCGAAACTTGATCAAGTTAAATTTTTTAAGTTTTTTTTAATTTTTTTTTATTTTACCAAAGACTCCGGCTGATTTAGATCTTTCAAAAAAAAAAACAAAAAACGCACTGAAAAAGCTTCTCTGGCCCACGGTGGCTGCGATAGGCGTCCCACCCCATTAACATTTACCGTGATACAGTGGAGCCGAGTCTTTTCTACTAAGTACGCCGATGATTTTTCTACGGTTCTTTTCGGGTGGCTTAAGTTGAAGACTCATGCCACGGATGGGCGGCACTTACTACTAGTACTCTCAGTATTTTTTTTTTTTACGCAATGTGGCACTCTTTTAACTAGTGTGACTTGTTACAATCCCCGAAGATAGCTCAATAAAAAGTCGGTAATACAACCAGACACAAATCCCCAAAAGAGAATGATGTCTCGTTATATTAGCTCAGTGAAGCCGAAAAGAAAACGGCAACAGACCAAGGTTAAAATGACATTAGGTCAAATCCTGCCAAACGATATTGAAAATAATGGGAAAAAACTAGGTGCACCTGACACCAGAAAAAGTGTACTTTTTACCGGCTATCCGGGGGGTGATGCCTACAGTACCCCTTCCCGGTTTTATGACGGAAATATGCAATATTTTTGTCATATAATTGCTGATTTCTTTTCTGCACAAACGCTACGGGGTGTCGCAACTAAGTGCATTAACCCACGGATAGACGGTGCAGTGGATATATAAAACGCATACGCCAGACACGAGTCAACTATAAATCTCCAGCCTCGTTTTTGTAAATAAAAACTCCTCCTTCCACACTTGTTGTCCCCCCCGTAACTTAATTCTGAGGCAGTATGTCAAGAACAAATAGTATTACTATTGCAATAAAAGCAGCGTTATAATTTTGCTCCTTCTCCAAAAACACTTCCGATCAGTAAATACATTGTCTTTTAATAACATACCCTTGTATTCAATCGGTTACCTTAATATAGTACTAGGGGGCCAGACCTAATAACTATATCCAAAGCCGGGGTGAGTGAGCCCGACCATGCGATATGCCGACACAAGTAGAGACGGACCGTGCTGGTATGACGATATTAAGTATATCCAAAGAAAAAAATTTAATATGTCTACTATGAGAACATTTTTTGAGAACATCACCCTGGATACTTGAAGCAGGGTCGTACCAGGAACACCATCGCTAAACTCACAAGCGATCCCCTTATACGGTGTCGTATCCATTTGCCGATTGACCCTCGCACTCATATGTTGCGATAAAAATGCCAAGTAACAACAATGGTATAAAAATATTTTAATAAGACATGATCTGACATGGGCACTATGAGATTAATCCACATGCAGCTTTCAATGTCCGACGCGTGATAAAAGAAAAAAATGTCACTTACTGCCTTCGTCGCCTTGCGCGAACCCCTTTGCCAGGTGGCGGGCCGCCAACAAAAGTCAAGTCAAACTTCGACTCCTCCAGAATGTCCCATATTTTGTTAGGGATGGCGCCCAAAGATAAGTCAAAAGGAATGTCAAGCACTCCTCTAGGCAGTGATTGAATAGTCCACGCAGTGTGGTCTTTGTCTCGAAGGGTAATAGTATCATCCCATGTCTCGAGATTTTTCGCGTCTTTGTACACCGGTAAATATTGTCTAGCTTTTGGATCCTCAACAGGGTCCATGCTTCTCCAAAAATGGAGTACCGGTTGTATCGTTTTTGCTGCTAAGGATCTCTTCGATGTCCGTGCTGCCCGTGTAGTCTGCGGGACCGCCACAGCTCGCATGAGATAAACATCTGAGAGAGTGTCATCGGCAACATGAGATTCTGCCGGTCTCAACAGATAAAAAGCGTCTCGGACCCACTTGATGGCCGCAATCGCCTCTCCTTCCTTCCATCGCACATGTCGAATGTCCACATTACCCGCGTTCGGGTTAGTGTCCTTCTCCCCTTCTCCTCCATGGACATCCGTCGCTCGCGTCGACCTTGCCACCTTCCTCGGTTGGTCGAAGATGAGATCGTTTTGCGCTCTCCTCCTCTGCGCCTCCGTGAACTTCTCCTTCGTACCGCCGCGGACTATGGGGGCTTTAGACTGAGTCCCCGCCGCGCTTTTGCGGTTTGAGTCTTCCTTACTCTCCTTCTCGGTCTCCTCCTTCTCCGTGACCGGTGCCCGATAGGCATTCTCCTCCTCTAAGGTATCCTCCTTCTGTATAGGCGGTACCTCTTTGAAGTCCTCCTTCATCAGTTTCAACGCCTCCTCAACGGATTCATCCTCAAGTAAGAAGGGGTCATATTTGATCAGCCTTCGAACATTCACAATCTGCACCTTCCCTCTACCCCTGATCTTATAATTCAGAGGTCCCATCTGTTCCATGATCTGGTATGGTCCTTTCCAGTGGGTAAACAGCTTAGAGCTAACCCCCTTAGGGACTTGAGGATGGTACAAGAGTACAATATCCCCAACCTGGAAACGGACTTGATCTAAGTGCGCTTGTCGCACTCCTTGTGCGTCAGTCTTTCTGCGCTCCGCCTCCCTGTGCGCCGCAACTATTTGTTCCGCCTCCATCTTCGCTCTTAGTCTCATCCCGAACAACTCATCCTCATCTGCCCAAGTGTCTTTTGGATGCAGAAGTGAGGTTGGGATATTAGGCTCTCGGCCGTAAACCAATTGATATGGCGAGACTGAGCTCCTGGCTCCTCCTAATGCCGATGAGGGTAGACAGTTCATTGCAAAGGCAAATGAAGGTGCTGCCTCCACCCAGGCTCTCTGATTCTCCTTCTTCATACAGTACATCTTAAGCGAGGCTTTGAGAGGTCTATGTACCCGCTCGATCTTGCCATTCGCTCTCGGGTTATAGGCAGTAACATATTGCCATTTCATCCCGTAGTACTTAGATAGTCTGTCGATGACTTCATTATTAAAGTCAGAACCTCGATCAGAACATATCTTTCTAGGCACTCCGATCTGCGAGACGATCCTATCGATCAGAGCCTCCGCAGTTGTCTTGCCTGTAGCGTCCTTAACAGGAACAACCCAGACATAATTGGTGGCTCGATCTATTGCGGTAAGAAGGTATCTGTACCCTTCTGCCGATTCGGGGAAAGGTCCCACATGATCGATGTGTAAAAATTCAAACATCCCGGCGTGTAACGGGAATGTACCGATCAGGCCAAAGTTCGCCTTCAGCGGTGTCTTTGTGGTTTTGCATGGGATGCATGCGTCCACTTCCCTGTCTATCTCCTCCTTCATCCCTTTCCACCAAAATCGCCTCGCTATGAACCAATGAGTTCTTTGTCGACCCGGATGTGCCAGTAAGGGGCAGTTATGGGCTGCGACATATATAAAGCGCCTCAACTTCTCTGGTACCCAGAGAGTCCATTTGTCAGACTGTGATGCAAGTTTGCCATGCTGGCCCTTGTACCACAATAGCCCATCTCTCCACGCCATCTCCTTCATCTGATCTTTGATCTGTGGAGTCTTTTTAAGCTCATTAGGGTTCTTGTATAACGTTATGAGCTCCTTGAACTCCGGATCCGTCGCCTGTTGCTGCCTCCACGCGGTAGGCGAGGCGATATGAATAGTACCGTCCTCCAACCTTACTCCTACCCTTTCCGGGTCTTCATCAAGCTCGCTTCGATTTTCCTGTGGAGGTTCAGTACAGACCTCAGTCGTCTCCTCCTCTTCTTTTATATTCGCCTTCGCGTTCTCGTATGCCTCATAAGACCACTCAGCGTCTTCGAGAACATGCGCCTCACAGCATATGCCATGCTCCGGGCCTTGAGGACTATATCGTAGACCCGTGCGGTCATAACGAACGCCTCTTGCCATCTGCATCGCCTCTATGTGGCTCACCTCGTATACCTTGTCCGTGGACAGGTCCATCATCTCCACTGATGATACGAGAGCCGACACCTCCGACTGAAACTCTAGCCTGGAAAGGCTATCAGCGACTACGTTTCGCTTTCCCGGTAAGTAGACCATCGTGAAATTGAAACATGACAAGAAAGCTTGCCACCGCGCCAAACGGCCGGTTTGTTCATGATTCATCAACCAAAGAAGATTGTGATGATCGGTCCTAACCGTGAATAGAGGTCCTCCCCACAAGTATTCTCTGAGCCTCTTGAGAGCCCATACTACTGCCAACGCCTCCCTCTGTCGCGTGCAGTAATTTCGCTCCGCCGCACACAGCTTTCTACTAATAAACATGATCGGGCGCAACTTTTTCTCCTCATCTTCCTGTTGCAGCACCGCGCCAATCGCAAACTTAGATGCATCCGTGTCGACTACGAACGGTTTCGTAAAGTCGGGCATCATAAGTACTAATCCGCCGTCCTTGGGATCTTTATAAATGATATCTTTGAGCGTATTAAACGCCTGCAAAGCCTCCTCATCCCACTTCTCAAAGTCTCCAAAATAAATCATCTTCTCCAGCTTAGCCCGAGTTGCACCCCAATCGGGTATGAACTGGCTGTAGTACTGTGCCATCGCAAGAAAAGAGTGTAACTCCGTGCGATTCTTTGGCAACTGTCTACTCATGACTCCTCCCTCTTTTCGCGCGATATCGAGACCCTATTATGAGAAATCTCGTAACCCAAATACGTCACACTTGTCCTGGCAAGCTGACATTTCTTTAGGTTGCATTTCAGGCCAAAAGCTCCGATGCGCCTGAAGACATCTGACAAGTGATCGATATGCTCTTCCATTGTGTTAGAGTATACGATGATGTCATCGATGTAACAAAATGCATATTCTCCCGCCTTCTGTCCTCTCCTTCTCATAAAACCATCCTCCGACTGGTCGTCATATTGACCGCTCAACATCTTCTGCATCGCCTTCTGAAAGAGCCCCGGGGCCTGTTTGAGTCCCATTGGAAGTACCTTCCACTGCTATATTCCATACCCACAACGAATGCAGTCAGCCATCTGGATTTCTCGTCCAGTGGTATCTGCCAGAAGCCGTTCTTAAGGTCAATGACCGAATAGAATTTAGCATTCCGTAGCACCCTTCTGCCTTCTTCTAAGGTCGGCAGAGGATTTCTCACTTCCTCTAGCACCTTATTCACACGGGCATAATTGATCGTCAAGCGCCATTCTCCTCCTGGCTTAGGGACGATTTGCGGTTGAGAGACAATTGGAGATGTAGATCTCTCAATAAAGTCCTCATCGAGCAACTGTCTCACATTCTCCTCCGCTATTTTTGCCTCATGTATGCTCAAATTTGCCCTCCGTGGTGCCGGAGATGGCTCCGCACCCGGTATCTTGTAAATGACAGCAGTGAAGTCATCCGACTTTGCACCACCTGCCCGAGGAGGGTCGAAAATTTCTCTGTACGCCTCCATCTTAGCTTTGAGAAACGCCTTCTCTCTCTCCGAACCCACTCCTTCTTCTAAAATTTTCCGCGCCGCCGCTTGGAAATCTTCCTCCGACATCTTCTTATGCTCCTTGAGGGGCGCTAAGTCCTCCTCCAAACTCAAATCTTCCTCGGACAAATCGTCTAGTCCCGTTCTTTCATACGTGACTGTGTCCGGCTCATCATCATGACCCAGCCCGACAAGCATATCAATAAGGTTCGCGTATTGTATCGGAGCCTTACGGGTGTAGAAACCATCAAAGCATGTGAAAGCTTGAGGTATCAATTTCAACTTGTCCTGGGCTCTGAGCTTTTGCTTGTATGCACTGCTCTGCTCCCGAGACCCGAGTCGACAAGCCACCACTAACTGTTGCTTGCGAGAAGGAACAGGTATAGGATGATCAATAAGCCGGTCCCTTATCTCCTGTGCCCAGATCGCCTTCTCATTGTATGGCAGAATGACAGTATACGGCTTGTTACTCTCAAATAGAGTCCGTAGACACTTTTTCACTTCAGTTAATGAGCGCGGCCAGGTAGGCACATCGCCCCAAAAGTTCGTGATAAAAGTTTTAATGTCATCCGCTGGAGTATCGGGGATACGCCCCTTCCTCCTTGGCACAAACGCCTCTCTCTTCTCATCTGACACCTTCGCATGGTAACAGTAGCCATTAGTAATATGGACATCTGCCCCGCCACCTTTTGCGAATCTGGCCAACGACGGGCACTGTTTCGCAACACATATTATCTCCTCATTACGCGCTACGACTAAGTCATCAATAGACTTTCTGTCCCATGCGGGAATCGTAACCGTATACGCCTGCATCTCCGTCTCCCAATTGTCGGTCCAGGTCAGTTCCTCCGGCACTGTGACATAGGGGTGTACATAGGCTTCAGTTGCCTCATGTACGAAGGCCAACTTTTTCCTCTCCGTTGCTAGACTCAGCTCAAAAGCCTCGTATGAGTCAGTAGCAGTCATCGGATTAATATCCTCCTCCTCTCCATTCTTCACTCCATAAATTACCCGCCGTGCGGCGCAATCGATCACAGCCCCCATCGTAGCCAATTGGTCATACGACAGCAGGATTGAACCGTGGTAATCGGGGACAACATAGAGGTCCGCACGATATACTCGACCGGATTTCAATTTGAAAATTAATGTGACGATGCCCGTAATTTCCGTACGGCTGCCTACCCCTTTTAGGGTCCCCTTTGTTTTTCTAATGTTTTTGTCCACCCATGTCCGGTGACTATTCAAAAACTTCTGGCCGACAATATTAATATTCGCCATCGTATCATTACCAACTTTTAATGTGGTTTGTAAAGTTTCACAAAAGAGGTCAGTGTAGCATAGCGCGTCTGGTCTATGTAAACTAGCCGCTAGCACATGAATTTTTCGTTCTAGGGTTTTGAGTCTAAGCTCAAGTTCCTTGTCCTCTTCACTTCTTGAGTCTCCGGGGCTTCCGGTATCTCGAGTGTCTTTTGGGCAGAGTCTGGTACACCGAGTGTACTCGTGTCTATAGCAGAGACTATTGAGTCCTTTGGCGGGAGTACGGTCCGCTGCTTCTTCGTAGGAGGAGACCTAGCCTTTGGTTTCGGCTTCCTCTCCTCCATCGCCTTCTTCGCCTTCCTATTCGCATCATTTATCATATTAGCTCTCGAAGGATGAACTAGCAAGTGCTTACCTTGAGGCTTGTGAGGCTGTGTGCCTTCACCTTCACGTCTGGGAGGAACGGAACCGTTCGTATCCTGTTCATCAACAGTAGGCATAACTGTGACTGTCGGATTAAAAAGAACAGTTTTTATCTCCTTCTCTCTCTTCTTTTCCTCTCTCTTCTCCTCCCGTCAGTCTACGACGACAACACGCTCACCTGAGCCGGTGTCTTCGTCTTGACGTCCCCCCTCCGTAGCGGTATAAGCTTGCTGGGGGTAGTTGGAGCTGGAACTGGTGCTATAATTCCAGTATCCGTGTCCTCTGGGAGGGCGCGCTGGGGTCCGTCCTCCCCTTCCACGAAAGCCTCGTCCTCGTGGTGCCGCCCCTCTTGGTGTCCCTCGGGACCCTCGTGACGATCCTCTCGTCTCTCCTCCTCCTCCTCTAGTCGGCGCCTTTGATCGGCCCGATGTCTCTTTCTTCTCCCTTCTCTTCATTCTGTCAAGGAAGTAAATGATGGCCTCCCGGAACTCCGCATCCGAGACCATATTCGCATTCCACCTCCCCTCCTCCAAATCCTTCTTGTACATGGCGTACATGGTCTTTTTCATGCCTTCGAGCTCTCTAAGGACAAGATTTCGCTGCCTATCATCAAGAGAGTCGTGGCTGAAGAGGCAATTGCCTACTCCTTTCTGTGCCTCATGCTTACACGCCATGTATGAAAAATAGCGGTAGCACGGCGTCGGCTCATCTCTCCCCCTCTTGAGACCTGCCGTTCGAGTTGCATGTGCTGCTTGAGCACCTCCAACCCCCTGTGTCGCGGCACTGGAGAATGACTCGGTGGCCGTGTCAAATTCGGAACACGCGTCGAGCACCTCCTTGAACAGGTCGCCCGGCGGAGTAGCCGCTACAGTCCTCTCGTATATATTCGTTTCTAAAAAATCCGCCGTCTTCACCGCCGTGAAGGTCGGACAGGACTGTATGATCCTTGCGAGCTTGCTCGGGTGTCGTGTACACAAAGCACTCAGGAAGTACAAAATGATAGACTTCCGGCTATAAAAGAGCCCGTACTTGGCGCTGACCTCAGTGAGGATCGCTGCCAACCTCGTCCCAATGCCCAGCCCTTCGTTCACCTCTTGAAAAATCTCAAACCCAATCAAAGTACCAGTGCACAGGTGCTGATACCCATGAGTTTTAAAGTATTGCAAGAGGACGGCAACTGGCACCGTGCATTGCAGGTCTGAGGCTGCTCTCCTAGCCGCCACCTCTACCGCTCTCATCGCCTTGTACTCCCCAACATCAAACCCTTGTGTGATGATTGATGGGTCCAACAAGGTGTACAACGCCTCATACTCCTGTGTTTCGTCCGTTGGATGCTGCTTCATACAAGCATCAATTCTTCTGAGCTTGTCTCGAAGGTTCGCATCCGTGTCCTTCTGACTCGCTGTCTCTGCATACAGCGTCAGAGCAGTGGCATCGGACTTTGTATATTTTTGGAAGGCCTGTATGATAGCCTGTCTGTCCTTTTTGTCATTACTGTTGACAATGACAGTGGTAGGCGCTGAGCTAGTCGCAGGGGCCGAAGGGGCTGTGTGGGCTGACGGGGCGGAGCGGCCCGAGGGAGCCATATAAGATCCAGAGGAATATTTCGGTCCCTTTGTTCCCGCCGCCTTGGCTAATGCAATCTTTGCCTCCATCTCCTTCTTTTCTTTCTCAGCCGCTAGCTCTTTGATATACAGCTCTTGGGCATGATGAAAAAAAGACAGGATCTCAGCTGCCTTCCGAAGGAACAAGGCCTTCTCCGCCAACTCCTTCTCTCCCGCTTTATTGGTGGGGGGTGGTGCGGCCGTCCCCTCCAAGATCGTATGATCCTTCGTGAAGACCCACCTCCATGCGTCATCCTTCACCAAGGCCGCAGCTTCTTCATCCTCGTCACCCTCCAGCTTCGCCTTCTATTTCCCTCAGGGCCGGGTGAAGGTCCCTGCCAAACTGGGTGTGTTGGAGTTTACCCAGGTCCACTAACTTGGCCTCCATAAGTTTCAGAGACACATCCATGACATTGATCTGTCCTTTTGGATTCCTGAACTTAAACTCCTTTTCCACTCTCTTTATTGAATCAATGTCCTGACCAGGATCGAGCAACCTAGCCAGTGCTCTTGTGTTCCATGGCAGCACAGTCTTTCCAGTCTGGTACTCAAAGAGTATAGCACACTCAAACACTGTCCATGAGAGGTCGAGTAGCTCCAGTAAAGACATATTGACCCCAAATGAGACGTGTTGCACCTGTAACTGTGCACCGTCGTCTCTGAGGAATTCTGCCAGAGGCAGAGCTTGCCTTGGGAGAGGGTAACAGATGTCCTCCTTCTTCAAGGGTTGTCCCCATCGCATTTCTTGGGGAATGTATAGCCATTTATAGGCCTCATCCTTCCCTTTCTTCTCCTCAAACTCCTTCTTACTTAGTTTGCCATATTCGGCCACAAACCTCGCTTCCTCTCCTCCCTTCTCCTCCTCCTCGACTTCCTCTGCTCCTCCTGTGTCAAAGGAAGGCGCAGTAAAAAATTGATTCTCTGCTCCTCCTGTGTCAAAGGAAGGTGCCAGATCTCCTCCTTCTGCATGAGGGTCAACGAACTCCTCTTCGTTTCCTGGGGTTCGCTCACTCTCTCCTTCCTGCCAGTCTTCAGACCTAGTAGACATGGACGCTGAAGGAATACGGATGAGACAGAGTTGTTTCTACCCCGTAATTGCTCTGTTCGTCTATGAGGAACGAATAGAGAGAAAAAACGAAAAGACAGTATAGAGAGAGAGCGTCTCACCTCTATGTCTTATGTGTTTTTTTTGTGAGAAAGAAGTAATCTGTACGACTTTCTCTGAAAATTTGATCTCCTTCTCCACTCCTCTTTTCTTTTTCTCTTTTTGTTGTTGTATCTGTTATGAGGTACGAGGACCTATGTACAAATAATGTCAAAGAGGCTAGAGAAGCACTCCTTGAGAAGTCAACTTGTCGTCTGACACTTGTTCAGACCTATTGTCGAAAGACAGTCAGAGATTTGCAAAAATACTCTGATATGTGTGGTTTGAGAGGCAACAAAGTGCACAGACTTGAAAGGTAGAGTACTACGCTCGTGTCCTTCAAGTTTGTTTGTAACTGTGAGTGTTTGTTTGTACGTCTGTTGGCCTACTCTGTCTCTGTCTCAAGAGAGAACAAAAGAACAGCTACGAGGTCTGGTGTCTGGCCTCCTTGTGAGGACACCGATACAGGCTGTGGAGAGGGTACTGAGACACCTACTCACAAACGCCTAGACGTCTAGTTTTGCAAAAAGAGCTGTGTGGGGATGTGCTGGAGTATTTGTTTTTCGGAACACCTACTCAGAAGAGATAGGTCTGTCCAATTTTTCTTTCTGCTGTTCCAAAAACAAGCCAGAAAGGAAATCAGCCTTGTGCTGGTGACTCCAATGTTACAATCCCCGAAGATAGCTAAATAAAAAGTCGGTAATACAACCAGACACAAATCCCCAAAAGAGAATGATGTCTCGTTATATTAGCTCAGTGATGCCGAAAAGAAAACGGCAACAGACCAAGGTTAAAATGGCATGAGAAAGAGAGAGAGAGAGAGAGAGAGAGAGAGAGGGGGAGAGAGAGAGAGAGAGAGAGAGAGAAAGTAAAAAATAATAACCTGCGTTTATATTTTCTTGCGTGCTCGAAGCACGGTTGGATGGATCGGAAATTGCGACCATTGGAATGGTTTTTGCTATTTCAAGTTGTTGTAGGCCTTGGTAGCCTTGACAGCTTTCTCAGCTTTCTCAGCTTTCTCAGCTTTCTCAGCTTTTCCAGCCCTGCTACGCGAAGCCGACATTGAGACCTGTATGAATGTATGCATGTGACTCGATGTGTGCATGTGCGCATGTATGCATGTAACCTCTTGCCTGATAATATTGTTGACATAACAAACTGAGAGAATTCATAAGAAATATTTAGTAACTAACCGGGATCGCAGCGCCGGACTAGAAATATATTAATAACTACACCCCAGACACTAGTCACTGCCTCGGTCGGCGGTTTGCTTTAAGTAATAGCTGTTAGCAGTCTCTCCATGAGTTATGATTGTACAATTATCTCTCTTAAAAAAAAACCAAGAATTAAGAAGAAGAAGAAGAAGAAGAAGAAGAAGAAGGAGAAGGAGGAGGAGGAGGACGACGAGGAGGAGGAGGAGAAGAAGAAGAAGAAGGAGGAGGAGGAGGAGGAGGAGGAGAGGAAGAAGAAGTGGTGCCACTAGTTTTTCGCAATGTTTCTTTCACAATGCTGTGACACTTTTGGGGGATCACAATGCGTCCGACGAAAATTTAGCCGTCCGACCAAAATAGGAGTCTTGTGGAGGTTTTTTTTGGAAATGTGGAGACTTGGATTTGTCCTTCATATTGAAGCCTTCTTGGATTCTGACATTTCAATTAGAGATTTTGGACTTTTCAGTACATTTAGATTGTAGCTTGAAATAAGTCATCCCAGTAGTCCTGTTTCTGGTTTGTCTTTAGGAGTATAGTTCCGTAAAGGAAACTGCTTTCCTATTAAACTACTACTACTACTACTACTAGGAGTCTCTACAAAACAAAGTATGCAAGTAAACATGATGAAACAGAAACAGACCCCTTTATATACCGCAAAACTCGGATACGTCCTTAATTTGATTTCCAGACTTCGCACAAATGAATAGGAATTCAGGCCGGACATTGCCAACTGGCGGTTCTTGGTATACTGTCAAGTCACCGCAGTGTGCGGACGGAAAAATTGGTGAGAGAAATGGCATTTGGATTGGTGCAGCAAGATGGATTAAAATTTACGTTATTTTTGCGGACGCATATAGCAGTTACTGATTTCAAAAGTCAAACTTTTCAACAGTTGAAAAGGTGACTGAAATTTTAACGAAAACTGAAACGAGAATATGACAAGCTAGACAGGGGATCGCCCGTCTATAGCTAGTCTAGCTAGTATAGAAATAGACTATTAGATAGATTAGAAAAAAACACACAAGGGGATCGCCCGTCCTAAAGCGTTTTTCATTTTTACTTGGTCACGCAGAAGTACCACTAAAATGCATGTTTTTACATGCCAAAATATATGTAATCGCTAGCAGAAAAGCCTAAAAAAACCGGTGACCACAAGAACAAGGGTGGCGCAAAGTAGGTTTGAGTAGTTGGACACAAGCCTTGCAAGGTTTGAAATTGCTCCAAGGCACTTTTATAAAAGTCACACATGTGGGCAGCCCAAACCACTCACACAGGGGTCAGAGTTAAACAATGAGGGGCCGGAAGCTACGCCGGGTGCCGGTTTAAACATGTTTAAAAAAAAACTAGAGTAAAAAAGTTCAATTCAATCATTTCCAACCATGCTCACTTTTATGCATAAACGGGATTGACTCCAGTGAAACACCCTGAAAAATTACTCCGTGGCCTTCTGAGTGTAGGCCAGAAGTGCAGCCTGATTTTTGTGCCACTTGGTGTGGCATGCGTCATTGCAGAGGTGTCCATGAATACAGAAGCCATCGGTTTTGACAAAGCCGTTGAGAACGGAGTCGAAGCAAATGATCGAACACGGAGGTGCGGGACCGGAGGAAGACGACGAATTGGGCACGTACAACGGTCCATGCAGGTAGTGGTCGTCCTGTTCGCAGTGCACAAAGTCATCTTCTTCGAGGTCCACGGTTTGCTTGCAAGTGAAACAGGTCGCCTTGGTCGCGCCCTTGTCACTTCCGCCAACGTGCCCCTTTTTTTCAAGAAGTTTGTCGACTTTGCCTGGGTCATTTTACTCCACCACCTCGTCGTCGTCCTCAACTTCGTCGTCAGCGGTAGCCTTTTTCTTCTTGCCCTTCTTGTTGCTCGGGTTCACGAACGCCTTGACACGAGCCTTCGCGAAGTCAACCTGCTTTGCATCGATGTCGATTCCAGTAACTCGCATGTCGGCCTCCAAAGCTCCGATTACCTCTGAACCCGAACCCATGCAGGCAACAAGAACATTGCTGAGAGGTGGAAGAATGGTTGACAAAATCTGCTTCGACAGCTCCGTCGGCTTCTCGAAGACGTTCACGCGTGCGTCGGAGGAATGGCGCTGCTTCTTGACCGGTACCTCGACGACGAAGAGGTTGTGACGGTTGATGGGGTTCGGGTCGAGGTTGAGGGTGAAGGAGGTTGCTTCGGGTTGAAGGCCACCAACATCATCTCCACAGCCTTGATCCGCTTCTGGACATCTCCCACGTAGTTGTGATTCTTTTTGTACCAGTACACCGTTTCAATCGTCTGGTACCCAGTCACTGAAAGAGCCTCCACCAGCATGTTGTACTGTGAAGGGTGGCAGTGAAAGACAACAGCCCTCTTTTCAGAGTTGCCTACGACACTGAATGCGTTCAGCAAGGTCTTCACTTTCTCCTCGTTGATCTCCTCCTGATCATGCAGTAATTCCGAAATGTTGTACGGCAAGTCCGCGTACAGGCAGTCTGCAAACACAGCCAAAAAAAACCCAGAAAAAACGTGAAAGGCCAGGACTGGCGAGAACTGAATCTGACACTTTTATGCATTAAAGTCATGACTGCGGAAAAGGCAAGGTGACCAAACGCAGAGTCAGATGGAAGAAGACTTGCCATCTTGAACATGTCGCCCATCATGATCTTTGCGTTGCCAATTTGCAACTCCGTTTCAGCCTGCTCAGGCAAAACCAAACATGACACTTTTATGCATAAAAGTACAAGGTGACGACTAGACCTGAAGAGCTTCTGGGTCGGCCTCTTTTCCCGTCTTCAAACGCACTTTCGCCACTTCGAACCAGACGAGCACTTGCTTCCTGAGCGCTTCAGGAATCTTGCAAGCCTTGACGGCCGACTTGTACAGGAAATCGACAGTTGCCATCATGGTCCTGCGCGCAGTCTCAGTGTTCAATTGCGGAACCAAGATGCACAGTTCCTCCCAGTTCTCATTAATGAGAACTCCCTCGAGCTGAAACATGTTCATGGACTGAGCCAGGGCAACAATGTCCTCCTTCAACTTGTGGTAGCAGCAGTACTTCTTCTGATTGATGAAAAACTCCTTCATGATGCTGTTGACTTGCTTCAACTTGCACTCAGAGAGCCTTTTCACAAGAGCTTGCATTTCCTCCAACATGCCAGGCTTGTCCTTTCGAATCAAGTGCAGTTCGTTGATGCTGTCGATGATGGCCTTGTCCATGTCTTCGCGAATTCCATGGCGGGAAAGAAGCTGCTTCCACACCTTCCAAAGATCGCCTGTGTGAGACGACACGTACGTCCACATCGCATTGAAGGTAGCTTGGTTGATCTTGCGGGAAAGAGCAAACTCCTGCTTCCAAGTATCCAACAACTTTTGAATCGACTTGGGAGATTGATCCCTGAGGCGCAAAATCGCAAGGTAGCCTTCGTTGTGGGCGGAGATGGCGTTCTCCTCAAACGTGTTCTTGCGTTGCGTCTGCGCCACGCGATTCTCGTAGGCACCCAATCACTGCACGCCGACCTTTCTCGTTCCATCTCACGAATCGAAGCTTCGACATCTTGATGACTTGCCACAATGGCCTGTGGGGTGGATTCGATGCAAGCGCTGAATTGCGTTGGAGGTGTGAAGGCCCACGAACGCCTCCATGGGCAGCTTGCCTTCCTTCGTCTTGTCCCTCAGGAACGTTTGCAACTCCGTACGCTTGTCCAACGGAATGTTGTTCCAGTCCAGTTTGCCGCCCTTGCAGTCGATGAGGCCCGCAGCTTTCCACTTTTTCGTCCATTCATTGACAGTCTCTCGGTCGCAGAAAGCAGGAGGCTCCATCAAGTCGTTGTCCTCGTCGTCCAAGCCAAAATCTTTCTCAAAGGTAAGATTGTCCTTGGTGTCCTGCAGCCAACCCACCCACTCGATCTTGTCGTTGGGTTTGCCACTCGTGTAGAAATTGTTCTGACATGAGTTCGCCAACATGGTGTTCGTCCAGCGAACGGTCGATGACTCCTTTGCGCGGAGCACCCGCGATCTCGTCTGGCAGAACTTCAACGTTGTCGTACGAGAGCGAAGAGATGTCTTGGGTTGCTGCCTGGACCAAGGTCCTCCTTTCTGAACAA
The DNA here is from genome assembly GCA_019918135.1 of Paulinella micropora. Lineage (NCBI taxonomy): Eukaryota > Cercozoa > Imbricatea > Euglyphida > Paulinellidae > Paulinella > Paulinella micropora. The sequence goes on from WBZZ01004508.1 coordinate 195,263, forward strand.
CACATGACACTTTTATGCATAAAAGTCACAAGTACAGACAGGCTCAAATGAGGTTTTACGTTCTTGGTACTTGGCTTCTTCTTGCGCTTGCTTGTCTTTTTCGGTCACGTTTTCTCCGAACTTCCTGTGGCCTTTCATGTTCTTTGCTTTCTTGACTGCAGGAGAAAGTTTGCTAGTGTCAGGAGTCAAGCTGAGGTCTTCACCACTTTTCTCCTTCCTCTTCCTGCTTCCACTGGAAGGGGTTGACACAGAGCCTCCTGATGGGCTTGATTATCTTGAAGCAGAAACAGGAGCCTTCTGAACAGGAAGTTTCAGTGGTGGGGACTTGCGCAGAATTTTCTTTTTCTGACCCGAACCTGAGGCCAGAGACTGCTCTTCACCGTCGTCATCTTCAGGTTCATTTTCCTTGGTCTCCATTTGACTGAACGAAGGAAGCGTTTTCTTTGTCTTCTTTTGCGCAGACAGTGTGCGAGACAGCGCGGTTGTTTCATCTTCTTCCTCGTCGTCTTCTTCTTGTCCCTCGGGTTCAGTTTTGTCTGCTTCTTCTTCCTTGTCCCCCTCCGATTCAGCCTTGCCCTTGTCTTTTCCATCCTTGCCAGCAAGTGTTGCTTCAGCTGCAAACGCTGACACTTCGGATTGAGTGTTAGTCAAAGGGCTTGCTGGAATTACTTCTTCGTCTCCAGTTGCCTGCAAAAAAAAAATTCAGGTGGCACCAACCACACACTGAAACCGGTCAATCCATTTATGCATAAAAGTGGTGAGTGAAATTGGGCTCGGGCGTAAAAAGTGGACCCAAATTGAAAAAAACGTGAAAAAGGCAGCCGAGCCGATCCGAACATGGAACTTTTATGCATAAAAGTGCCAGCTGCAAATGGCCCAAACCTCATTCTCAGTGGGAGCCACTCTGGCAGCCTCCTCAGCCTGGGCTCTCAGCAACTCTTTAAGCCTCTTGTTGAGCTTGCCTACAGTTGCCACATGTAATTCATAATAAAAAAAAATCACCGTAAACAACGTAGGAAAGGAGAAAACTCAGCCACACACACAAAGACATCAAACATTGAAAAAAACAAACAGAAAGCACACACAGTAGGGAACAACGAGAGGGAGAGAACTAGAGAACGAAAGGGAAAGTTTTTGACTTGTAGGTGCACTGGTGGTCACGCCCTCTTCAAAGATGCGACGCAGCGAAGGTTCCCAGGTCACTTGATGTGGCAATTCTTGTGTGTTGCCCGAATGCAAACACCATTGCTCCTCCAAATGAAAGATGATGGTTTGCTTCTTCTCTTCGTTGAAAGCAGAAACGAGCCACACTCGACCTGTCGGACCTTTAGTGGAACCAAACTTGCTGACCACTCCCGTAAAAGTAGGCCGAATGTTTGTCTCACACTCTGGCAAAAGAGCGGGTAGGACAATCAGGTCACAGTCTTGGTCGATCCATCAGTACCGAGCATCCTTCCCTGACTCAACTTTTTTGGTGGTCATGGTCGCAAAGTAGTTTTGGGCTGTTGAGAAAGACAGAGGGTGGTTGAGAAAAGGCCGAAAGGGACTTTTTGCTCTCAAGAAGAAAAAAAAATTTCCTGAGCCAAAAACAGTGTGTGTGTGTGTTTTTTTTGTTTTTTTGTTTTTTTTTTTTTTTTTTTTTTTTTGGCTAAATCATAATCGTGGGCCGCGGGATTCCAAATTTTAAGTACGGTTCGGATTGGCCCAAAGAGGCATTTCCGGACTAACAACTTGAAAAATGATTAGCCCAAAACAGTTTTGAGGCACTGTTGGCACTGGGTGTCCCTTTTGGACCCGCCCGGATTAGAATTATGCATAAAAGTCTCACATTCAACTCAGCCCAAACCGGAACATTTTCAGCAGGCTTTGACGGAACTTACACGAAGTAGGATGCACAAGTTGCAAACCAGGAATCCTGACTTTTTGCAATTTTTTCAACACTCTGCTTCCAAGGAATCAAACAGAATTCCGCTCAGGTTGCCCGTCAGTCTTTCCACGGACAACGACCCTGCAAACAAGGGGACTATTTTCTTTGGTGTGCGGTTGGAAGACCGAAACATCGCATCCAATGATGCGTTGATTCGTTTGTTGCAAAAACTTGCAGCGGATCAAAGACAGGAAGAAAAGCACCGTTACAAGCTCTACACGGTCGATTCCAACATTTACAAAAGAATTCTCAAGGTGTGTTTTTTAAAGTTGTGACGAAGTTGTGCAAGAACAGCTTTTGTGTGTGTGCGGTTTTTGCAGGCAATGTTGGACTTGAGCGGAGGCTTTACTCACCTGAAGTCCTGGATGTGTGTGTTTCTCTGGCACTGGCATATGCACAAGTTCTTGTGCATTTTGATTTTGCGTGAGTTCAAGCGCCAAGTGTTCTGCCCGTTTTGGCATGCACTGTCACTACCGGGACAAAAAAAAATCTCGGACCTTCAAATCTTGGAAAACCCCCTAAAAATCCCGGAAGGCACACATTAAACTTATTTCCGGGAAAATGGGTCGGACCAGTGATTTATGATCTTGGAGTGTGATTGCAATCTTGAACCAGGGATAAAAATCTCGGACCTGTGATTTAAAATCTTGGGTCCGAGATTGTTATTCCAAGATCAAAAATCACGTTCCCGAGATTTTTATCTTGATATCAAGATTTAAAAATCTTGAAGCTAAGATAATATTTATCTTGATACCAAGATTTAAATCATGGCTTTAATAAATTTTTTCACGGAATCAGGATAGAAAATCTTGTAATCATGATTTTTTTAATCACGGGATAGTGACTTAAGAAACCAAACGTTCCCAAGATTTTACGCATTGTTTCCAAGATTTAAATCACGTTTCCGAGATTATTTTCTTACATCAAGATTTTAAATCTTGGTATCAGGATTTGTAGTCATGAACTCAAGATTTAAAATCACGAGTTTTAAATTTTATCTTGGACCCAAGATTTTAATCATGATTTTGTGATTATAAATCCCGGGTTTTAATTTTTATTCTCATACCTACCCTTATTATCCCGGCCCCCATGAAGTCCCGGCCACTACTTATTAAAGTAAATATTGCTGTTGACATTCAAGACAACAACAAAAATTAGTTTTTCATTTTTGTGTCAGATTTTCATTTTTGTGACAGTTTTTCATTTTTGTGACAAAAATTCAAATTTTCAAATTTAACGGTAACATTTCGCGAAAATTTACGATATTTTGCGGACGAATATAGCCGTTAATTTGAAAAATTCAAATTTTCACCCAAAATCAAAATTCCAACCAAAACTGAAATTCCAACCAAAACAGAAAAATCAATTTTTTTTGTTGTCTTGAATGTCAACAGCAATATCAGATTTATTTAATTTAATGTCAAACTTAATTTTCGATCTGAGTTTTTCAAAGTACGTAGGACTTTTTCCCAACTTTCTAATGTTAACCGTCGTGAACTTCCGCCTGAATTGAGAGGCAGGTGTCCATCCTCGAAAACCTGCATATTTTTTCTCAACACGTCAGCCGGAATTTCTGCAGTGTAAGCTTCACAAGCTTCCCTATTGCTAACAAACAAAATAACAGGCTTGTTTTCCCTAAAATCTACTCTAGAAATAAACGCACGACTGAGAACTGGCGGCTGTTTGGGGTTTCGCTGGCAGGCAAAACCAGAGTTTCCCAAAAAACTGGACTAGATGCAAGTCTGAGTTTGGTACAGGGGAGATGTACTCAACAAAGTACATAAAATCCCAACCTGGAACGTGTGGCAGTAACCACATCTTCCCCTTGTCCCACGCAGACAATCTGCACACAAAGCAATCGTACACGTGATTATTTCGGACAGAAGATGCATACCTACTCATTCGCCGCGGCCGCTTCTTCATCCTCCTCTTCTTCTTCATCAGTCCAGACACGGTCCTGGGCCTTGTAGTATATCTTTTCTCCTGGAGGGAAAAAAGATGAGATTCTCGTATTCAAGCGCCCGTTGGTATCCCATTCCACAGGCTGGTTCGCATGGATGTAAGAAGTCACCCCTCGACGATAGGTCGCGATGTTGAACAACATGATTATTCGCGACTTAGTCTTCCAAGCTTTAATGAGCTCTGGAATACTAACTCTGTCCACGTGGTTGGCTTCGGGACTTTTACTTCCATCCCAAGCCCGCGCCACTTCGGGTTTGGGGATCACACCGCGGACTTGGAAATCTGTAGGAATTTCCTTTGAGACTCTCATTTCCATAACCTCCACCACAACTTGCAACCACGGCACCTTGTACTTCCCTTTCCCGCTTCTGTATTTCTGCTGAGGCGCGGCCAGGACAACGCAATACAACGCTACCAGCCCATCGTCCTTGTCCGGCGCCGTTGTGACGGTTCCGTAGTACCACAGGTGGTCGTTCTGCTGCACAGGTTCCACTTTCCACTCTCGGTCCCATGCAGGGTCCAGGGGGGGGCTCGGCATCCCACACCCGTGGTCCCAGACCTGCTGCTGCCTCCAAAAGATTTTTTGGGGCGACCGCGCCGCACTTGCAACAGAACTGGTCGTGGAGCTTCAGTTTATTTTCGCAGCTAGCCTTGGCACACGGAACAAGTCCTGTCCCATGAGAGGGCCGGGAAACTGCGCCATGTTGATCACAGGGTCGCTTGGACTGGCACCTAGCGCACCCCGGAACGTTCAACTGCCTCCAGCATTTGGGGGGTGGGCAGGCACACATCCAGTAAAGAGGCACACCGTTGCAATTTTTGAGGATTGGCATGACTTGTGCTTCCCCC
>WBZZ01004508.1:207500-225000 GCA_019918135.1 Paulinella micropora
TTCACTGTACTCTTTGCGTCCGCCGGCTACGAGGCACACGTGGCACTCTTGAGTCACAAAATGCTTGGCTATGCTGGTTGCACCAAATGCGTGCAAGTTTCTGAGAAAGTGGGTGACTTTTACGACTGGGCATCGCGAAACTACAGGGACCCCCCCCCCCCCCCGCCGCAAGACCGCAGCGGATGCGAGGAATTGGGGTCGGCAGGCAAGGCAGCGAACGGAACAAGGAGAAAAAGATGCTCACATACACGGCTTCAAACGGAAGCCGGTGCTGTTAGACGTGCTAGAAGATTGCATTGTGCAGTCACCGGAAGACGCGCTGCATCTAATTGAAGGATGCCTGAAAAAACATCTGCTTCCCTGGCTGGCAGGGACAAAAGAAGTCGCCAGGCCCGGGTCTGGGGCTACTTGGGAACGATATTTGGCACAACAGAAGCCATGGCTATCACTCCGGAACAGCAGGGAGTAGTGGATGAGCGGTGGCTTGATTTTTGTGCACGCATTGGAAGGTCCTGCTCGGCAGCACCTTTCCGATCCGGAGGCTCCAGGAGTGGAGAAGATTGGTATATTCTAGCTCTTTGCGGTGAATGGATTTTTGACGACCTCATGACGGGCACCAAATTAGAGTACTGCGCTACGCTTTGTACTCTCTTTAGGCTTATGTCAGCTGTTGATGTCACGCCGGAACAGGTTGGAAAAGGGGTTTCAAGCTTTGCATGCTAAGCTATTGCCTCCAATATCACATCCCTTGGTATTCCATCGAATCCGACACCTGATTGAGAATATGGAACACTTTGGACCTGTTATGCTGTGGTGGTGTTTTCGAAACGAACGAATAATTGGCAAACAGATTGCTGGCTTGCGAAGGCGCAACGAGGTGGAATCACATGTCGAAGCAAACATTTTGAGAGGCAAGCTAGGTCGTTTCCTTACAGGCACAATCACGGTGGCACAACAGGACCTGGAATGTCTGCAATCCCTAAAACCAGACCCTCTCAAGCCATTACACGACCTCGACAACACCAGAATCAATCTGATGTCGGAGCTTGCAGCAGATATCCTGGCCACACGAGAGCGAACTGGAACGCGACTAAACCTAGTTAAATATCAACATGGTTCGGCACTGCGCGTAATAGATGTAGGCAACCGCACCCCTTTGAGGAAGAAGCAGTTAGGTTAGTATTTGCATCGCTACTCATTTGCTTCAACATGTGATTCCGCGCTGATCTTTGAATTTATTGAGTTGCGCATGCATAAAGCACGCAGACAAAAAGAGTTAGCAGTCTGATCGGTTTTCAAGTGCGTGATTCCTGTGACTGTGTATGCAGGCAAAAGGTTCCGCTTCTCCGTAGTGGCGATGGCATGCAATGCAATGTATTCGTCCAAGCTGTTCTATTTGGTCACCGATTTCTCTGTGTTGAAGGCGTTCCTATCAACACTAGGCAAGATGGATCCGCGTGCTTCCTGTACCTTGCAAGTAAAACCTGGTGCCGTGCAGAATATGGCATACAACTGGAGGTACCTCAAGAAAACAACAGCATCAAAACTGTAACATTCTTTGTCGTCTCCGTGTTCCAATACCTCCAGAAGGCCGCGTTATCAAACTGTCTGGACACCCTGGACGGCAGAGAAGATAGTCTAACGCGGGCTGTTGTACCTTTAGAAGGTATATTGTGCACAGGACTAGCATCACCGAAATCATCACGTGCCGCGTCAACGTCAAGCACAGAAAAATTGTAGTGGTGCCTTCATTACACTTGTAAAAACAGTTTTTTTTTTTAATAATAAAATCTTTTCTGTAGCATGTACATGCAGAATCTTTCACTAGTGAAAAAAAAACTATTAGTGATTAATAATTGCTGGGAAAGTTTGATTCTGTAAGAGTACTGTATACAATAAAAATTGTGTACGGTAGGCTTTGCCATGACTGGTTTCAGTCTCTATTCCATGATTAATTATAATATCATGAGTCCATGTTTGCAAATCTTGGACTTGTGATTATTGATATTGAAAAATGATTATAATATCGGATCCGGGATTTTAATCTTGGTTACATAAACAAATATCTTGAAAACAATTCTTAACATGTCTTCAAGAAATAAAGGTAAGACTGAAGATTAAGTCTGTGTTCCAGGCTTTTATCATGTGTCCAAGATATCAATCTTGGACTCAAAATTGTTGATCTTGGAGCCGTGATTGTACAATCCTGGACACGTGACCTAGCAGATCTTGAAAACAAGATTATACCATAAACTCAAGACTTTATTCTTGGAATCAAACATTTTCCTTACATCCAAGATTTTTCCTTGCGTCCAAGATTTGTATCTTGGGTCCGTGATTTTAGAATCCGAGATTAAATATCATAAGTCCAAGATTTATATCTTGAGTCCGAGATTTTGAATCTTTTTTCAAGATTTTTGATCTCGGTTTGAAGAAAAAAAATCCCATAACTCAACACAAATCTAGGGTCCGGGATCGTTAATCCCGTCCGAGATTTTTTTTGTCCCAGTAGTGTGTTTCCTGCAATCATGGCTTACCTGCGACTAGCTTACCCTCACATAAGAAATGACAATCAGGACAGCTCTGACAACGCGGCCCTTCCTGAAGAAGCCAGAAGAGCACTCCGAAGTCTTTCGACGTTGTTTGAGTGGTTCATGCCCGTGGTAAGTCTTTGGCTCAGCTCCACTGTTGACAAATGCAGTTTTGTTGTTGTTGTTGTTGTTGTTGTTGTTGTTGTTGTTGTTGTTGTTGTTGTTGTTGTGCAGGCCCAGGACCTGGGTTGCGTCATTCGTGAAAACATGCCCAAACAAATTTGGGTGTACTTGCACAGAGCTTTGCATGTGTTGTTGCACTTCAAAGCCAACGAGTACACATAGTGTCCTGACGTTGCACCTGCTTCTGTTGAACTACTGGCGAAGTGTGAACCACCCAGCTTGGCGAGCGTTTCAGCATGACCCCAGGATGTTCTCTGAAGAAAAATGTGAAGCCAATCTCAGCAGCGTTGCGAGGCATTCTTTAAGTGACCATGCGGTTTGATCTTCAACACGTACAGAAAACGCTGATGTTGCTGACTCACAGTCGTGAAAACCTGGGCGAAAGCTCCCGTAACCAGGACGGGCAGAAGATTGAGCCTCGGGGTCCAGAGGTTGAGGCGGCGTACAATTTTTACTGGAGCTTGTTGCAAGCATTAAAGGTGGAACTGCGAGAATGTACCCTGTTGGCGCAGCTGAAGGCTGGCATTCCAAGGATGACATGAAGAACAGGCTTGATCCATTCGAGATCAAGTTGCAAGTCAAGAATGATGTTCTTCCTCAGTTCGACAGAAACGTCCAGCGCTGCAAGCGCCTTTCGGTTTTGAACTGGCTTGTCACTGTTCGCGCAGCGATTGAGGAAGGAGTCGTGGACGATCCGCTCCAAAATTCCCAGGAGGCAGACTCGCAAGGGAACAGGGAGCTTCAGGCATCGCAAGGCGAGCAGGAATTGTCACAGGCAAGTTTGCAGAGAAGAGATTCAGCAATGTCTGCGGCAGATGCAAAGGCCGGGGACGGCTCTGTAGAAGGGTCACTGGCGAGGAGTCCCAGAATGTTGCCGCGGCCAAGGCGCAGGCGTCTAGGGAAAGCAGAGCTGGACGCAGCTGAAGATGGAGATGAGACAGACGAAATGGCGCACAGCGATTCCCAGTGTACCTCAGACAGTGACGATGACAAGTCTTCAGATGACTGGGAGGGCTCTGCCGCCGACGCTGAGTCGGAAGCAGTTGCTAGCCAGCGATCACTTCGTCCGCCCTTGCGCAGCTCTGCACGCGCAGTCAGGGCAAGAACCTGGAAGGCACGCTTCGTTGGGGATTTTGACACTGACTCGACTCCGTCAACAGCTTCCCGCCAGAGGTAAAAGATTTGGCACGGCACGACCGGTCGGAATTTTTGCATTAAAATTTTTTTCAGCGATGATTAGGTATAAACCGGTCACTCACGGACCTTACCCTACCTTTCACTTGCGGTTTGCCGGGAGACTTCGTTAAAAGCCAGGTTGCTCACAGCCACTTAAATCCGAAGACATAAAACGCAGAACTGAACTGCAGAAGAGCTAACCAATCTAAGTGCGTGACTAGCAGTAACTGACGCTCAATAATATGGTCCGGTGCACAATGGTAAAAGCGTAACGTGCACAATTGACTTGGATTACCCATTACCGTTACTACTAATTATGACTTAGTAAAATGTTACCGCACATAGAGATCAATCATAATTACTGCTTAAACAGTACTCGAAGTTACCTGTCCAACGCTCCCCCTTTATTCAAAGTCAATTGTCCTGTGATGTGACTTCACAATATCCTGTTACAGCTGGTGAGCTTAATACCAATACGTACTATAGTAGTGCGACGCAAAACGTAGAAAGTGGTAAATCGCAATGATCCATATGAATCACCAATTCCTTGCTGAAAAGCATCTCGATCAAGTAGATCAATTAAACTGATGTAAAAGGCTCGTACGATAGCGACGTGACACGAACTTACAAATTAGAGTAATGATTACGTCCACCAGAATAATAGCAATCCTGTAAGGCTGCTTCTTCGCGTGTAAATTATGATTAACTAATTACTATGACCAGCCCACGATAAACGTTAATAACTGTAGTATGCCCGTTCGCGATTCGATAACTGAGCTGACTGTCTCATCTTCCTCCTTTTTTCCACTCTTGCCGCGTTGACCGATGGTGACTTGAGGTCACGCGCTTCAACTGCGCTCGAATTCAAATCGATGGAATCAATCGTCTCCTCCCAAATGGACACCTATATAGAGACATCGCCTGCAAAGAAAAGACTCACACTCACACAAAAGAACATCATGAGTGAACTCAGCGGAAATTTGCGGATTTTCCGTTAAGAAGGTTTATGGTTTAAGAGTGATCATGAATTTACTAACCAAGTACTCAAATTGGTCCTTAGGTACATGTTTAGTTGAAACATCCGCTATCTGTTTCTTAGTTCATACTTTTACAAACCTTACTTCTTTATCACGTTGTGCGTGATGCATGAAATGTAGTTCAAGTGGAAGATGTTTAGTGCGTGACCCTGACATTCTTCTCTCTGCCGCTAAAATAGTTTGTGCGTTGTCCTCAAATAATTCTAATGGGCTTTTCCGCGCTACTCCTAATTCCTCCGCTATATGTCTAACTGCTAACCCTTCACGAATACATTCTACTGCTGCGAAGATTTCCGAATCCGTGATTGTCGTTTCGATAACCATGCAATTGGGTCGCCTACCCATAGAACTATATACCCTGTACGAGACTTTCCTGTCTTTTTGCACACTTTATGTGCCGCATCAGGCCATAGAGTAATTCCGGGATATGTCCTTGCTTCTTGCGATGATTCGGCCCGTGAAATGCAATACCGCGAAATGAATTCACTAAGTACCGAAAAATTCGTCCCAACATTGCATAAGTCACTCCGACGTCAACAGTCTGCATAACGCTAGCTGCATTCAAAGCTTGGTCTGCATCTGGTCTAGTCATCTTAGTCAAAAATAGTAACTTTCCAACTAAGCTAGGAATGGAATGCTTCCTAAGTGCACTAGATTCTTCCAACATAAGTTCTGGCTCCTGTTCTGCGCTAGGCGTGCTTAGCGGGCGTGCATCTGCATATCCCACGTCTTTCAAGATTTGTTTCTGATATCTCGTCTGATGTAGTAAAATGCGACCTCCTTCCTGTTCTATTTCTATACCCTTAAACTCTTTGGCTACACCTAATCGTTTTAGGGGATAGAACCTTTCTAGTTGGCTTGCAAACTTATTATACGTACGTTCGTTAGGCGCCGAAAAGATTAGATCATCTACATGAAATATGCCAATGATTGCGTCTCTTATGGGATTTGTCTTTCTCAACGAACATACATAGATCTGCGTCTAGCAGTCGAAATCCTAACTCTTCTAACTTTGGGGCCAAGATTTCGTACCAACGTCTGCCTGCCTGTGGGGCACCATACAGAGCTCCATCTATCCTTAATATCATGCCATCATGACCTTCCCTGTCTAAACCATCTGGGGCGTAAGCGTAAACAGGATCATTCATTCTAGCATTCAAGTAAGCATTTTTGAAGTCTATACCATACAACTTGTGACCATGCCAAACAGCTATCTTAGCTAAGAAAAGTAGTGATCGATGAGCTGCACAAGGTACAAATAGCTGATCTGGATTATAGCGACTCCTGGTTCTAGCATATCTCCTCTCAGAGCTAATCGTGACTTGACAAACTTTCGTCCTTTATCATCAAGCTTGACTTTATGTACCCATGTCAATCTTACTATCTTCGACACTCCCTTCTCTTTTGCTTCCTTGGGGCTTACCCAGGTATAGGTGTTAAAAGACTTAAGAGCCTCTATCTCTTTATCCATGCCTTCTTTCAACTCCTTTGCTGTTAGCCCTTCATCGACTATCTCTTTTGGCACACGTAGTGTGAGGTAGAGTAAAACTTCACTATCCTCTCCTAGTATGCTTTCCTCAGACGACTTGGCGTCTTCTAGTTCACCGGGTGGATGGATTGGGTCTACTTTATACTTTTTGATTTCACTGTCTAACATCTTTTCAACTAGTCCATCATCAAAAGATACAAAGTGGCTTGGCTTGGGCTGTTTGCGAACTTTAAGTCTATCACCTTTCTCGCATGGTTTCAAAACTTTACCGGTTCGTTTAGCTTCTTGCCAACTGTCTCCATACTCTTCCTTCGCCCATAGTTCACCAAAAGCTACCGCTGGTACAACTACCTTGACGTTTTCTAATGAGGTGTTTTCCTTGACTACCTTCTTAGTTGTGACTGGTTGTGTGTCCGGCTTTGCTGTCGTCCGTTCCTTTCTTTCTCGTTTCCCTCTCACTATGTTAGCTGTCGTGATTTTGTCACTTTGCTCCCATGTGAGGCCCTTGTTTGGCACTTCTCCTTCCCTATATCTCCGGCTTCGGTGACTAGCTGAAGGGTCCTGCGCACTAAGCGATTGGATGGGTGTTAACCCGTCGTCCTGATCAACAACTTGGCTTTCGTTAGAGTCAATGGGAAGACCGGAATCTGGACCAGTGTCGTCCTCAACTCCTTGTTTTTCCTCATGCCCTTCTGACTCCCCCTAAACTTTCTGTTCCGGTTCTGTCTCCGCTTGCTCAAGCCGTTCTTCATTGCTACTCTCCCCCTCAGATTCATCGTCCCATGTGTACTCCTCTGGGTGGGTGTGCATCTTTTCCAACTATATCGGGGTTGAAACGCACGTTGCGTACGTTCGATATGACCTTGCGGCCATCCCAAACCCTGTAAAGCTCTTTGAAAACGTCGTATCCCAAGAGCATTACACGTTTCCCCCTATAGTTTCCTTTGCCAACTTGCTTTCCGACATACATTACTCCCATACATCCTATTGGTTTCAGTTGCCGAATGGCCGGTTTGTAACCCAAACACTGCTCAAAGGGTGAAATCCCTTGACGTGGTCCGGTTGTAGCTGGCAATATGTTGTGTGGTGTGGTAGCGGTGTGTTCCATCTCTGCCCAAAACTTAAGTGGAAGGTTAGCTTCATATCGCATAGCCCTAGCTGGCCCTGCTGTTATGCCATTAACTTGTTCAGCTATCGGATTTCAGTCTTTGTCTCCTGGTGCTGAAACTTTCCAAATAAATTGCAATAGTTTCCACCATTCGATTACTTCCACAGGGGCAACGAATTCGTTGTCACACGTGACAAGTTTGACCTTCCTACCGGTCTGTCGTTCAAACCACGCTACTGCCTACTTAACACACTCTACAAACTCGTTCTTGTGTCTTAAGTAAAAGTCTAAGATATAACCTGAATGATCGTCTGTTACACAAAACTTGTAGTACTGCCATTGATGGACATTACTGCCCATGGTCCCGCTGTATCTACGTGCAAAATCTCACTTGCATGACTAGCTCTCCTAATCCTATTCTTCTTAAATCTGGGCAATTCTTTAGCCTTACCCATCATACAGGCTTCACAATATCTAACTAAATCTTGATTGCCGACAACTTTGCGGCCCAGTGCCTTGCCTAATGCATAGGCCTTCTTTATAGCCTTATGCCCGCTGCACTGATGCATGAGGTAGATGTCTACAGGCTTCTTATTTGCACACTTCTCTGGATACATAGCATATAACACACATCCCTTACTCTCTCTATTCTCGCAAACTTTAGCTACTTCTTTTTTATTTTCTCTCTTCTTGGGGGTTCCCTCCCCACTTACCCCGCCTTTGATTTCTTTACCTTGATCTTGGGTTCAAATCGTTTGTTGATGTCAAGGTGTTTATCATATTCCGTGTCCCACCGGTATAGCATTCCCGGCGTCATTCTCCCCCTGACTATCACGTCACTCTCTTTCACTCTTATGGGGTGCTTTAGAATAAGCAAGTGTCCGTTCTGGTGATTAACAGATCTGTGGTAAAAGTGATCCATGCTGCCGGTTGAAACTATGTTCACAGGCACCCTTGGGTCGTACAACATCTCTTTCTTTACCATCACGGGTTTTCCTGTCCCATCTACACGGTTCAATCTCGCTTCTCCCTTCTGGTTCACTACGCTTTCTCCGTTTCCAGTGATCAGACTGACTGGGGCAATATCAGAGAGGTTGCTCAAAATAGCTGTCGTGCAAGCTATGTCTCGTGACGATCCACTACCTTGCACTATCATTCTCCTTTCTTGCTTTTTCCCTTTCCTTCTGCTACCATCAGGTTATGTCGATATCTTCCATGTTCTCCTTTTCTTTCTCTTTCTCTTTCTCTTTCTCTTTCTCTTTCTTGCTCGCCTCTCTTTCCTTTCTTTCCTTCTCTTCGTTCTCAGCTCTCTCTTCGTTGTATCGTTCCTCGTGCATCCAATCGTATTTTTCCCTCGCCTCTTTGTAATCTCTGTACGAAATTGGGAGTGATCTTTCTATTCTCATCTGTTCAGAATTCAGAGTCCTCTGTGTTTCCGGGGTCTTCATCGTCTTCTTCTGACGCTCCGTCTATCTCCCTTCTTTTCGCATCGAATGCTGCCTTCTTTCTAACTGCTGTCTTTGGTGTAAAGAATAGGTATGCGTCTTCTGAGTGTAACTTGCGTAAATACGCATTCAAAGATCCCTCTGCAACTACCTCGTTGTGAATCTGGGCTAAGTGAGGCATAGACTCCACTAACTGCTCTGCAAAAGCATTTTTGTGGTTGCATTCTGTGTAGAACTCACTGTACTTGCCGTTCGGTTTGTAACATAACCCATCTTTCACAGGTCTTTCAATCCATTCGACATCACAAACAACAAACGCTGTAATTCCGTCTCATTATCTATGTGCCTGTGTCTGGATGCCGGGCGGCATCAATATTTCAAGTTGTTTCAAGTCGTTAAAGATATTTTTTATTATTTTTTTCAATATTAATATTAAACCTTTGATTTCCTGTATCAAAATCAATGAAAATTTATTATATTATTAAAATCTAACCTCTAACAGTGTCCGACTCACACTTGAGTCATAGTCATTTTTAGGCTGATGCCGCGTGGCATCACATACTTTAAACTATTATTATTTCAATAAAATATTTTATTTTTCATCGTACATGCGAAAAACAATGACAACTGGGGCCGCTGTATGCCCGTCATAATTTTTTTTATGTAATTCTGTAAAAAGTATTCTCATATTTAGGCTGCAAATTAGAAGCATGAAAATATATGACACTGAATCGAAACAAAAAAGCACGTTTTTGAGCACATGAATAAATGAAAAATAAGCTCAACTAAACTATCTAATCAACTGTGTTTGCAAAGGGTGGTGGGGACTGATGATGTGTAAGCACAGAAAAAGGAAGTCAAATAGTGTAGGAAAGACATAATAATAATGAGATAAATAAATATACAATAATTTTGAAAAATAAAACTTTCTTTTCAAATAAGTAAACATACAAAACAAAACCTGTGCACATTTTTAATATCTCTAGCCTATAAACTAGCTACATACAGACGGAGAGAGCAAGACAATAAATGAAACCTCTTCCAAGAAGGGAGCAAAACCAGCTAGTAAACCTTAAAAAACAAGCATCTATGAGGAAGTTGAAAGGAAAACAACATACCTTTTGAAGCACTCAAGGCAACTCCAAGAACGAAAACCTAGCCAGCTTCAAAACATTTTAACACACTAATGTACATACATAACATACATAAAGATTGCATGAATTTCGTAAAACATGTAATTTTATGTGTAATTGTACTTATTATTTCTTCCAAAAACTGTGTATTCTCTGTATTTTTCTTTGTGATTCTGGTGTGGAACACACATATAGAGTTATGTTTACGCGCATGTGCAACCATAATATGAGTTGTGATTGAAAGAAATATTTCAAAAACTGTATATTGCTTGAATGCAATAAAAAGTGAAAACGATTAGAAACAACAGGCAACAAAAACACACAAAATGTATGACTTATTGACTAGAGTTCTCTGCACACACAACACAACCAACAAATCGAAGACACAGATAGACATAACAGAATATGAGGTTGTTTAGGTGAGCTGGAATTGTTGTAAATGTTTATGTAGCCTAAGTATACAGTAAATATGTGTCGTGAGAGAAGGCTTTAAAAGATTGAATTAGATTATTTGTTTGTCTGTGTGTATATGTGTAGGCATGTATGCGTACATGTATGTATGTATGTAGATATGAAATCAATTGGTATGTAAGTATGTATGTATGTGTGCCTGTATGTATGTAAGGTATATATGTACGTAATCAATTTGTCTCACCTCTCTCAGTCTCAGAAACTCAAAACTTTTCTAACTTCAGATACTTATAAACACTCTTGCTTTCTTTTGCTCTGCTCTCCTCTCCTTCTTTGCACATTTATTGAATCTATATATCTATTTATGTTTTTTCTAGCTCTATGAAGCTGTAATTCCACTCTGCCTACGAGGGCATGCTTTGGAAAACATGAAACAGAGAAGAAATTTGGTGTGTGGATGCAACCAACAAAAAAAACAGAGACACTCAAGATATTTTGTTGTTCTTGATATGTATGCAACTATAAATACCAAAAATTGTTATTTCCAATTCCACACCTCGTAAAATCAACTCTTGACCACAAAAACAACGCAGAGGTACACTACCTTCCACCATTTTTTCGCTCAAAAATGACTTCCAGTGGAAAAAAGGCAGCCTGAGGGTCTGCACTTTGAAAAAATAAAAAAATAACTTCGACTCAAAGGACTGAGCTGAAATTTTACCAGTCGATTTTTAAGGACTTTTCCTACATTTTACTAGAGTTTTTTTTTACAAAAACAGCTCCGGTTGTCTCGGGAGAATTTTTTAAAAATTAGTCACTAAAAAGTGGATGCCGGGCGGCACCGGAGGATGCAGGCCGGCATCCGCAGGCACATAGACATTATGGGGTCTCGGGTGTCCTTCACTGTGTCTCATCTGACAATCCCAAATCGCTCTCTCTTTCTTCAATGACTCTTCTGATGCAGCTTTCAAACGTGCTTCTCTCACTGACTCTCTTGCTATGGGTGTAGTACCCGCAGCATGCGACAAAAACACGTCATTTATCGCCCAAAACACGTCTGTCAGTAGGTTGTCTGTCTCAGCTAGCTACCCTCACTTCATTCTCTTTCTTCACCTTCACTACATCACCTGTCTCCTCATCCATGATGCCCGTATGCAGTGACTCAGCTAGCTTCTTTATATCCTCAAAGCTAATCACTTTGCCACTGTGTTCCATCTTTTCACTGCTCCCCTCCGTAGTTGTGCTTTGTTGACGCGTGGAGTTGTGCAAGTTGAAAATATTATTGGGAAAATTTTTACCTTGGGAAATAAAACTTTACCTTGCTCACATTTGGATGATATTGCTGTTGACATTCAAGACAACAAAAAATATTGATTTTTCTGTTTTGGTTGGAATTTCAGTTTTGGTTGGAATTTTGATTTTGGGTGAAAATTTGAATTTTTCAAATTAACGGCTATATTCGTCCGCAAAATATCGTAAATTTTCGCGAAATGTTACCGTTAAATTTGAAAATTTGAATTTTTGTCACAAAAATGAAAAACTGTCATAAAAATGAAAATCTGACACAAAAATGAAAAACTAATTTTTGTTGTTGTCTTGAATGTCAACAGCAATACCACTGGATACCACCTTCGGATTTTTTTATCTGATTATATTAATGTAAAATTTATTATGCATTATTAGTTTTTAGTTAAAATTTTCAAAATCCGACAGGCGTTACAAACCTTTGTCAACTGCTTTGATAATGACTTCCTGCTGCGTTGCTTCGTACTTAATGTCAGCGGCGGTAGAGAGTGCCACGGTCCGACTGTGTTGTTTTTCTTTAAGTTTTATTTATTATCAAACCACTTAGAAACTAAGGTGTGTTTTATGAAATTTATTCAATAGTTTAATATTATTTTAAAAATTTTCAAAATTCTGAAAATGTAACTATTATTCAACAATATAAATCTAGTATTTTAATGTTTTCAAATCTAGTCACTTTTTTCACTTTGACTAATTGTTATTAATATTACCTGCACGTTGCTTTAAAGTTATTGTATCTCTTTGGATACCACTTCCGTGTTATCTCTTTGAGACCTCTTCCATTCTATCTCTTCTGCTTCCCACTCAGGCTGTACGAGTGGCAAGTATTCCATTAAAACAGTGTTTGCGTAAAATAAAGTTTCAACTGCTATTAAAGATGATTTTACAACTTAAATAAGTATTATAAATCTGTAATGCTTGTTGTAACAAAGTTTTTTACAATTTATATTTAAATTCAAAAATGTGACATTCAGAATCCTCGTCTGAATACATATTACAGTATGTGATTCGGAAGTTCTGACTCCGCGGTAAGTCACTGCATTAACAACAACGACAACAACAACAACAACAACAACAACAACAACAACAACAACACGTACGACGACGACAATAACAACACGTACGACGACGACGACAACAACGCGTACGACAACGACGCGTACGACAACGACAACAACAAAAACAACAACAACAACAACAACAACGACGACGACGACGACAACAACAACAACAACAACAACAACAACAACAACAGTTTGCCACTGTGTCCCCTCTTTTTACTGCTCACCTCCATAGTTGTGCTTTGTTGACGCATGGAGTTGTGCAAGTTGTGCTTTGGAGTGGGTGTTGTTTGTGTCTCCTGTCTATCCTCGTCTACTCCATCTACCGGGGACGGACCTTTTGAGGGTTGCGACGGGGGCCATGCCTTGCCTTCAGCTCTTTTCTCCTGTCGCACAGACACTGTTCTTGTAGCCTCTATCTCTGCCTTAACCTCCCCGGCCCGCGCTTGAAAATCTGGCATATCAGCACAGTCAGCCATGAATTTTCTTCTCGCGGGTTTTCCGGTTTGATGACTGACTCGGGTTTTTGAGCGGGAATTACCCTGTCCTTTTGTCCGGGTATTGCCGAGTCTTTTTGCGAAAGTTGCTGTGCTCTCGCCCCCTTGCTCTCCCTCTCTCTCTCTTCAATCTTTTCATCATCTCTTCACTTGGGTACTCATTGGTGGGGGGTGGGCGGCATTGATGGGGGTTGTTCCAGATCAACATCTGGGAATTGTGGGTCCTGCTTGTAGTGATGACCACACAGACTAGCATACTGCAACCTCTTGCTCATACTGCCTGCCTTACCTATGCTCCCACTTTCTCCATATTTCACACCACACCGCTTCCCCTTTGAGTTCTTCCCTACACATTGGATTGTGTTTCGTTTGGGATTGGGTGTCTGTTTGGTGGGGGTGATTGTTTGTGGTGTCTTGTGTTTGTTTGTCTCCTTCGTTTGAAGGAGAGATTGCGCGGTTTCGGTTTCGTCGGTTTCTCTTTCTTAGAGGGTTGCGAGGAAGGTTCTCGCACGAGACTCTCGTGCTGTGGAGGGGGTCGGTTGGGAGGGGTTGTTGACGAAGGGTTGAGGCGTTGTTCACAAGTGAGAGTGGATGGTGAGGGGTTGGATGGGGGAATGCCTCCGACCGAGTAGCGAGTCTGGGAGCTGATCGACATTCTAACCCCCCCCCCCCCCCCCCTCACGGACTCTTTCGGGTTGTTCAGTGTCGTTCTCTTTTTGCTCCCCTGTTTCACTATCCTCCCCTTTCGTTTCCTCTCCTCTTTGGGCTGTGTTGCCCTCTTCTTGTTCTTCCTCTGCCTCCATGACAATCAGTTCATAATCCTGCTCCTCTGAACTGTCGTCTGTTCTGTGTTGTTGTTTTCCCCCTCTCCTCCTTCGTTTTCCTCACTCTTTTCACCTCTTATCAGAGTCACCCCTTTATCCTTTTTCTTACGAAACTTACTACCTTTGCTTTGGGTTTCTCTCTTGGGAGGGGCAGTGTTGTGGGGTTTATGGGTGCGACGAGAGCTGTTAGACTTAGCAAGCTTAGGGCAAAAGCGTTTAGTGTGTCCAGTCTCGCTGCAGTTATAACAAACTACAGTGAGCCACCATTCCTTCCGTTCTGTCACTACCCCATCACACCTTTGTGTTGTACTTGCTCTTCCCACTCTTCCTTCCCTCCTCTTCTTCCTCTCCTGCTAGCAATAAAGCTGCTCCTTCTCCATCTGCTTTACTACCATTCTTCCCTTTCTCATACTTCTTCTGTCTGTTGGTTGCCTCCCAAAGCACGTAAACCTCTCTAGCTGCCTCGACTATGTCGTTGTGCTTGGGTCGTATGGCTGGTGCCATGCGATAGTGATCAGCAAAGTATTTAGCACCATAGGCTGGGTGCGTACTCAGCTTTTCTAGCAACCGGTTTGTTGATTCATCTTCTTCGAACTTCTCTCCTCTTAGCTTTTCAAGCCATTCTTTCTTCAGCAGATACCTAGTGAGCCAGGTGTCTACGTCTTCGTTCTTTCTAGGAGCTCTCTCTCTCTGAATTTCTTTTCCTCCAAATATCTTGCTGCTCCGGAAATTTGTCAGTATTTTTTCTTGACAATGCCGACTTTATCGAACGGATCTTGAGCATTACGGCTTCTGAGATATGCGACAACCTTATAGTTAGAGAATGAAGTGGTGATGAGTAGCTGAAATAACTTACATCGCTGTAAATATTTTCGCTCCCTCTTGTATGCTCTCTTCGTCACATTGTGTATGCTTTTCACTGCTCTCGTTTGTGCTCGTCTCGCTCTTCTGTTGGCTTTTTCCTCCCAAGCTACCTTCTGCTCATTACTCCATTTCGCATAGTCTTTCGGCTTCTCTAGTGTTTTCTTCTTTGGGTCTGATCGTCTTGTGCGTGATGATGTTGATGAGGATGATGCGTCTTTCTCTTTGTCTTCTTCCTCACTTTTTTCACTCACGTCTGGCGAATCTTCTTCTGTCGGTTCTCTTGGTTCATCTGCTTCCTCGCTGCTCTCATACGACATAAATCCCATCCGTATTTTTTCTTAGCGCTAGCTCATCGAGAAATGCGTCTTTAACCATGTCCCCGAGAATTGTACTAATACCGTGAGCATAGTAGTAGTGGTAGTAGTGGTAGTAGTAGCAGTGGCAGTAGTAGTAGTAGTAGTAGTAGTGGTAGTGGTAGTAGTAGTAGTGGTAGTAGTACGTTGCAAAATACACCAGTCGCCGCTGGTGTAAACAAGAAGAAGAACAAGAGAGTAGTAACAGTAGTAGTAGTAGTAGTAGTAGTAGTAGTAGTAGTAGTGCTAATAGTAGTAATAGTACTATATTCCTCTAGCTGGTAGTAAAATCCTTGAAGATGTTCTGTGACACCGTCATAGACGGGTGCGTGCGATAAGAACTGTTTCTAGTTCGTGTATTGCTGTGATGAACCACTATCCCAACGGCTCATGACCGATGATTAGGTATAAACCGGTCACTCACGGACCTTACCCTACCTTTCACTTGCAGTTTGCCGGGAGACTTCGTTACAAGCCAGGTTGCTCACAGCCACTTTAATCCGAAGACATAAAACGCAGAACTGAACGAGCAAACTAATCTGTGCGTGACTAGCAGTAACTGACGCTCAATAATATGGTCCGGTGCACAATGGTAAAAGCGTAACGTGCACAATTGACTTGGATTACCCATTACCGTTACTACTAATTATGACTTAGTAAAATGTTACCGCACATAGAGATCAATCATAATTACTGCTTAAACAGTACTCGAAGTTACCTGTCCAACGTTCAGTGGGGAAGTTGCATTTGCAAAGGACCTAGGTCAGGATTAACATTCTGGCTGATCCTCAGTGTGTGGCAGGTTTAGTCAATGTTAATATAGCACTTTTATGCATATTTGGATCAAATGTCGTTTCCAATGACAGCAGTTGTAATTTAACCTAGTGTTAATTCAACTTTTCTCATTCAAGTAACTGTTTCAGTATCTGGAAATGGTCAGTGCAGCAGAATTTAATTTACTAAGTCAGGTCAAGGAATGCAAAATGCTTTTATGCATAAAAGTCACAAATTTAGTAAATTACATCGGCTGGGTCACGTTTTTTGGATAAAACTTTTTTACCTTTTTTTTTTGGCAACAGCTTTCCCCTGGCTCACTTACAGCTTTTATGCATAATCACGGATTTCATATATGATTCTTTTACATATGCGATTTTTCTAGTGGTACTTCTGCGTGACCAAGTTTTAGCAGTACAGTTCATAGTAGGGAAAGTTTCAAAAACTGTTTTTTTTTTTTTTTTTTTTTTTTTTTTTTTTTTTAAATATTAATAATTTTTTTTCATAACCTTGCGGCCCGTTTTTTCCCAGTGGAATTTATAGCGAAAAAAAAGGTTGCGTTTCCGCAAAAAAGACAGGCCGGCCCGTCTAAAAACAAGTGCGTTTCCGCAAAAAAGACAGGCAGGCCCGTCAAAAAATTCTTCCCGTGATCTCTCAGGCCGGCCCCGCCGCTAGAAAAGTGGTTAGATTTCCGTGAAAGTGATCACGGACAGACGGACACACTTGGTTACGATATACTTTTAGAAATTCCAACCGTTTTGAACGAAAACTGAAAAACTCATTATTTTTTTTGGTCTTGAAGTGAATGTAGATAGCAATATGAAAATTCAATGCGGCGGGGGTGCCATTTGACACTTCAAGAGGATGTCAGGACCGAGGCCCGACTACTACTCACGTGACCGCGGCATAGTCTACTCATCATAGTTATGTCTTCAAAGTTTAATTAAGTTTACATAAATAATTCTAAGAGTGTCATATTATTGCTGTACATCAGCCGTTCAATAGGCATACCCACTTGAACTAGAAGTAGGAATACGTACTCAGTAGTAAGTAGTAGTAGTAGAAGTAGTGGTAGTAGTAGTAGTGGTAGTAGTGGTAGTAGTAGTAGTAGTAGTAGTAGTAGTAGTAGTAGTAGTAGTGGTATTGGTAGTAGTACTATTAGTAGTAGTAGAAGTAGTAGTAGTAGTAGTAGTAGTAGTAGTAGTAGTAGTAGTAGTAGTAGTAGTAGTAGTAGTAGTAGTAGTAGTAACGATTTGTATGGATGATCAGAAGTTAAATTTAACTTCATTAAATCGAAGGCATAGGCCTA
>WBZZ01004509.1:0-29846 GCA_019918135.1 Paulinella micropora
TCTTTTTCTTCTTCATATACATGTTATTATTCTTTTTCTCCACCAGCTCCATCTTTTTTTTTTTTTTTTTTTTTTTTTTTTTGTTTTTGTTTTTGTTTTTTTTGGCATCTTCCTTTTCTTTATTTTGCATATTTACTGCATGCTCGCCTGAAACGTTAGAAGAAGAATCAAAAAAAGGGCCCGACTGAGCCTCGCTCTTCGGGCAGGCCAAAAAAACTGAGATTCGGTAGCAACATTGTATGTAATGAAAAATGAAGGATGTATGTAATATTGTTTGGTTCTTTGTGCAGAATCCATCGACGTCGACGATGTTCCAGACGTTCCAGACGTCCCTGAAGAAGAAGAGACCCCTGAGCCTCCTATGCCTAAGGGGTCCAGCAAGAAAAAGCCAGGTACTAGCAAATTTCATCTTTTTTTGTGTGCTTTTTTTTCAGTGTTTCTAATTTCTGACGTGACTAGGCAAGCCGAAGTCCAAAAAGCCCGCGGTCGACGCTGATGAAGTGGACATGTCGTTGGAGGTATAATCTTTCCTACTCCTTCTTCTTCTTTTTCTTTTTTTTGTGAGGGGGGGGGCCCCCGGGGGGGGGGGGGTCAAAAGGTCTCTTTGGGCGCCGCAGCATATAGTTTAGAGAGGGGAGTATAGCTACTAGCTTGTATGGCTAGCTAGTGTGTGTGGCATTCTATCAGTGAGCCTTTCCCTGTCTTTTTTTTTTTCCGAGTATAATCTCTCTAACGGGAAGCGCTGACATTTTTTTTCAAACTTTATTATTTTATTATTATTATTATTATTATTATTATTATTTTATTATTATTATTATTTTATTATTATTATTATTATTATTATTATTATTATTTAGGGAGTACATAGGCCATCGGTCCTTTCCATGGGCTGATTGGTATAAAGCTCCTAGAGTGATGTTCTATGCCGTCACTTCCTTTATTCCACCGATTGGTGTGGAGACTTTCCTTATGGAATGGAGGACTGGATGCACATGGCCTTTTGTCTCAGCAATTGGCAGGAGATATACTATTATTATTATTATTATTATTATTATTATTATTATTCTTTGTTGTTGTTGTTGTCGTTGCTGTTGGTTTGTTCTGCCACTGCCTTGTTCGCAAGAAATGAACGACTTCTTTCAAAACAACGGCGACCGGTATTGTATTCAGGGTAGTTCGTCCGCCGGCGTGTCGAAAGAAGTCGTTCAGGATCTTGTGAACAAGGCAATGTCAGAACAAGCCGCATCCATTAAGGAAATGCTAGCAGAAGAAAGAAAGTTGAGAGAGGAGGAAAGGAAGAAAAAAGAAGCGCAAGATCGGAAGGAAAAAGAGGCGCAAGAGAAGCGACAACGGGAAGAGGAGAGAAGAAAGAGGAAGAATTCGAAGAAGGAGAAGGAGGAGGAGAGGAGGAGGAGGAGGAAAGCTCAGAAGAAGAGAACGAGAGAGTGAAGAAGAAGATGAAGAAGAATAACAAGAACAAGAAAAACTATGATGATAATGATAACAACAACAACAACATCAGCAACAACAACAGCAACAACAACAACAACAACAAAATAGTAAGAGCGAGAGAGAAAGCTTGCTGGAGGATCTCATCGCGCGGATGGCAGCTGGCGCTCTGTCTGCTGGTAACTCACCTTCCACCCCCCAACGCGGCACCGGTCTCACCGCTCCCAGCTCACCTAACGCATGGGAGTTTGTTTTAGCATCGCTTGCGCTGACTCGGCGCTAACTTCAAATGCACGCACCAGGTAGTTTGCATAGCTTTCACTTTTCTCCTTCATCTGAAAGATGTTTGAATTTGTTTTGTGTTTTTTTTCTTTGTAGTAGTGTAGTATTAATCGTAATTTTTTGCACTGGCAGGTTTGTTATGGTCGAAAGCGTGATTAAGAACGTTTGTCGCGTGCAAGAGTTAAACAAACTTCTAATTTAGTTAGTATGATATTACGGAGTTAGATTTATTATTTTTTTTAGTAATTAAAGAAATTTTGTTGTAGAATCTATGTATTTTGCGTGGCGACATCGCACTTCTCTTCCTCCCCCGTTCCCCCCTCCCCCTCCCCCCCCCCCGGGGGGAATTTATTGTAGGTAAAAGCAATGTTTATTATCATAATAAAGTAAAATGCTTAATGTAAACAAAGATAAACAAACTTAAAAGCAAATTCTGCATGTTGGGTATTGTTATCATCATAGATTCATAGTAGCCGGGACTATGAAAAAGGAGAAAGATTACCGTGTCGGACCGGTTCCTGCCCACCTCTGAAGATGAAGTTAAAGTGTATTACAATTAATAAAAACATGTTTTAATATTATTTTTATATGTTCTGCAATCAGTGAATTGATTTCCTTTCATTTCCACACGTTTTCAAAAAAAGTCCATATACTTCATGGAAAATTTCGGAAAAAGGGATACCCCCAAGATTGTCGAATGTTTAGTTAAAAGGCCATGTGCATCCAGTCCTCCATTCCATAAGGAAAGTCTCCAATCCAATCAGTGGAATAAAGGAAGTGACGGCATAGATCATTACTCTAGGAGCTTTATACCAATCAGCCCATGGAAAGGACCGATGCCTATGTACTCCCTAATAATAATAATAATTAATAATAATAATAATAATAATAATAATAATAATAATAATAATAATAATAATAATAATAGTGCTTCTCTGTCAATGGCTGATGCATTTCTGCACATGCGCCTCCATCGTCTCACCCGTGAGGGGAGTACGAAGAATTGACGATAAGCTCTAATGACACCCCCGCAAGGGCAGTTCCAACACTTCCAGACGGGCCGGTATGTTCAATGAAAATACTGGTCCAGAAATAGACCGGTATGTTCAATGAAAATACTGGTGGCACCGACGGGAATCGAACTGGCGACAGGGCCCAGATGGTAGAACTTGACCACTGGGCTATCACGGTGTCCAATAATAATAATAATAATAATAATAATAATAATAATAATAATAATAATAATAATAATAATAATAATAATAATAATAATAATAATAATAATAATAGTGTATCTCCTGCCAATTGCTGAGCCAAAAGGCCATGTGCATCCAGTCCTCCATTCCATAAGGAAAGTCTCCACACCAATCGGTGGAATAAAGGAAGTGACGGCATAGAACATTACTCTAGGAGCTTTATACCAATCAGCCCATGGAAAGGACCGATGGCCTATGTACTCCCTAAATAATAATAATAATAATAATAATAATAATAATAATAATAATAATAATAATAATAATAATAATAATAATAAATAACTAGGGGCTGCGCCAACACCTGAAAGGATGGTTTGCGGTGCGCTTCGCGCACCACCCCCCCCCCCCCCCTCTTCCCAAGGTCGCTTTTCCTCTCATTCTTACATGCACAACTGTTACAGCCTTGCAGCAATCTCAACGATTCATTTTGGCACTACTTTGTCATTACATTCGAATTTCATAATTTCAAGTATATCCCAAAAAAGAGCTCGTGACAAGCTTGCGAAAACACAAAGAATCAGCCTCTCCAACTCTTAGAGCCTTGGAGCATTCTCAGCCATTCATTTTGGCACTACTTGGCCAAAATCATCGTAAACTCTTTTTGAACTGGTTCACTACCTAGAGCGCGTTCCGAGTTTGTGAAAACCAAAAAATCAGCCACTCAACGCTCTGGCACAACTTTGGGAGCCTTGGAGCATTCTCAGCCATTCAAGATGGTGCCTGCAAATTCGCTTAGGGTACGTACAAGTGCAGGGCTGGGGTTCCCGGGGGGAAGGGCCCCCCGTACCCCCCCCCCCCCTTTCCACAGTCGACAGGGAACGTTCAATTGCCGGAGGTAACCGGCATAAACCCTTCTGGCACAATTCTTAGAGCCTTGGAGCATTCTCAGCCATCAATTTTGGTGCCGGCTAATTCGCGTACACTTGCAGGGATAGGCCCAAAAAACAAGGAATTTCGGCATTCAGGACACTCCCCTACCGCAAATATTTGCGTGAATTCCAAAAAAATATATCAGCATCAACATCGAGTCTGGGGCTAGCCACCCCGTCAATATGAGCTCCCAACTCCTCCTGGTTCCCACAAAGCATGCTTTATAGGGACACGGGGTGCAGAAAATAGGCCCAAAAAAGCAAGGAACTTTGGCATTCAGGACACTCCCCTAACGCAAACATTTGCGTAAATTCTAAAAAAAAATGTTCCAGCATCAACATCGAGTCCGGGGCCACACTGCAAATATGAGCTCCCAACTCCCGTCCACCCCCCCCCCCCCCAGCATTTCCGCACCTTGTCCCAATAAATCATGGTTTGTGGGAAGCAGGAGTACACAATTTCCATTTCCCCCCAAACTCCCCACCCCCTACTCCCAACACCTTTCAGGGATTATGATTATTATTATTATTATTAGGGAGTACATAGGCCATCGGTCCCTTTCCATGGGCTGATTGGTATAAAGCTCCTAGAGTAATGTTCTATGCCGTCACTTCCTTTATTCCACCGATTGGTGTGGAAATTTTTCCTTATGGAATGGAGGACTGGATGCACATGGCCTTTTGGCTCAGCAATTGGCAGGAGATACACTATTATTATTATTATTATTATCATTACTATTATTGTTATTATTAATGGACACCGTGATAGCCCAGTGGTCAAGTTCTACCATCTGGGCCCTGTCGCCAGTTCGATTCCCGTCGGTGCCACCAGTATTTTCATTGAACATACCGGTCCGTCTGGAAGTGTTGGAACTGCCCTTGCGGGGGTGTTATTAGAGCCCATCGTCAATTCTTCGTACTCCCCTCACGGGTGAGACGATGGAGGCGCATGTGCAGATTTGCATCAGCCCTTGACAGAGAAGCACTATTATTATTATTATTTATTATTATTATTATTATTATTATTATTATTATTATTATTGTGGACACCGTGATAGCCCAGTGGTCAAGTTCTACCATCTGGGCCCTGTCGCCAGTTCGATTCCCGTCGGTGCCACCAGTATTTTCATTGAACATACCGGTCCGTCTGGAAGTGTTGGAACTGCCCTTGCGGGGGTGTCATTAGAGCCTATCGTCAATTCTTCGTACTCCCCTCACGGGTGAGACGATGGAGGCGCATGTGCAGATTTGCATCAGCCATTGACAGAGAAGCACTATTATTATTATTATTATTATTATTATTATTATTATTATTATTATTATTGTACGCCTCAGATATAGTAAATCTGCCTTGGAGTGTTGACTGTGACATATTTGAGGGAAATCCCGATGAAAAAACCTAGTCACACTTGCTAAACAGAGTTCCAGCCCAATGGCCTCAAGGCGTTAAACTGTGACGCCAACTCATAACCCTTTGGTGGTAGATGCTGGGGAGGAGGGTCGTTGCGCGCGTAAAAGATCTTAAACTCCGCATATGCTGGTTGATAGCCCAGGACCCAGCAGACACCAGATTGTTATGGGTGGGGTTTCGAGGCAGCTCTAGCGACCGCGCTTGGTGTATGCACTTGCACATTCGGTGACGTCTTGCAAGAGGTTGCTGGGACTGCGGAATAACCTCGGCTTAGTGCAGTCTTGCCCTTCAGGAGCTCCATCGGTGGCCCCGATCATCAGGCGAGAGACTGACACGGGGGGGTGGAGGACCTCGAACAAGGGTATTGGAGGCTTATGTCCGTTGAGGATATGCCATTAGCTGCATCAGTACGCCTCAGATATAGTAAATTATCATTATTATTATTATTATTAGGAAGCATAACTTTCTTCTCGGAGTGTTGACTGTGATGTATTTGAGGGTAAAACCTGATGATAAAAACTTAGTTACGCTTGTTTATCAGAGCTCCAGCTAAATGGCCTTACGGCGTTAAACTGTGATGCCAACTCAAAACCATTTGGTGGATGATGCTGGGGAGGAGGGTCGTTGGGCGCCTGTCGAAGATCTTAAACTCCGCTATGCCGGTTGATAGCCCGTGGACCCAGCGGATACCAAATTGTTATGGGTGGGGTTTTGAGGTAGTTCTAGCAACCATGCTTGGTGTACGCACTTGCACATGCGGCAACGTTTTGCAAGAGGTTGTTGGGTCTGCGGAATAACCTCGGCTTAGTGTAGTCTTGCCCTCAGAAGCTCCATCGGTGGCCCCTATAATCAGTCGAGAGACTGACTAGGTGGGGATGGAGCACCTCGAACAAGGGCATTGAGGCTCATGTCGGAAACGGATCGTGCCATCAGCTGCATCAGTATGCCTTAGAGGAAGCATATTATTATTATTATTATTATTATTATTATTATTATTATTAGTATTATTAGTATTATTTATGGACACCGTGATAGCCCAGTGGTCAAGTTCTACCATCTGGGCCCTGTCGCCAGTTCGATTCCCGTCGGTGCCACCAGTATTTTCATTGAACATACCGGTCCGTCTGGAAGTGTTGGAAACTGCCCGTGCGGGGTGTCATTAGAGCCTATCGTCAATTCTTCTTACTCCCCTCACGGGTGAGACGATGGAGGCGCATGTGCAGATTTGCATCAGCCATTGACAGAGAAGCACTATTATTATTGTTATTATTATTATCATTATTACTACTACTACTACTACCACTACTACTACTATTATTATTATTATGATTATTATTCAGCCCAATGGCCTCAAGGCATTAAAACTGTGACGCCAACTCATAACCCTTTGGTGGTAGATGCTGGGGAGGAGGGTCGTTGCGCGCGTAAAAGATCTTTAAACTCCGCATATGCTGGTTGATAGCCCAGGACCCAGCAGACACCAGATTGTTATGGGTGGGGTTTCGAGGCAGCTCTAGCAACCGCGCTTGGTGTATGCACTTGCACATTCGGTGACGTCTTGCAAGAGGTTGCTGGGACTGCGGAATAACCTCGGCTTAGTGCAGTCTTGCCCTCAGGAGCTCCATCGGTGGCCCCGATCATCAGGCGAGATGGTAAACAAACACTCTTCTTTTTTTGGGCATAGAACCAGCTTTATGAATGTATGCTGTTGTGAATGATAACACGACGGTTACAAGACCTTTGTGGGCAACCGCGAACGCTTGGTGATCAACACCGGCCCCGCGCCGCGCGCCACGACCGTCACGTTCAAGTACGGGGCATGGTACGCCAACACCGCGGTGTTTGCCCTGAACAACACCAACCGCCTGACCGTGGACTTCAAGGGCGTGACGGTGGCCGTCATGGACATCGACTCTGACTCCACTTTCGCCAGAGTTACTGACCGTCGCTACACTTCGCCCGCCACGGCCGCGATGACGAACCTCAACACCGTGCTTTGCCTCCAGCAGCTGGCTGCGCTCGTGCGGGGTCAAGATCAAGTTCAGCAGCACGCGAACAGGGGCGACTGCTGCCGACTGGGAGGTCAACCAGGCGATGGAGTACACCGCGTCCGTCACCGACCTGAACGACCAACCCATCATCTGGTCCCGCGGCGACGTCCACCAGCTGAAGCTAAAGTTCCAGCAGGCGCCTGATGCATCTGTGCCCGCTTACAACGCCCAGGAAGAGATGGTTGTCACTGCCGTCACTTCCGGCAAGCGCGGCGTCATTGACGGGCTTTTCGACATTACGATTTACTCCGCATATTTCAAGTACTTGCACGAAAGCAACGGAAGCCTGGAGGTGGCCTCGGTTTAAAAATTCTCAGATTATGTATTCTAATTAAAGAGAGCAAAAGTGAAAAATGGAACCGCTCGTGATAGCAATCATCACCGTCTTAGTGGTCGGGGTGATCGGGTGTCCGGACGAGAGAGCGGTGGCACCGGCCGGCCCGGAAATCATGAACTATTAAGAATGATATTTCATGATTTCGCGGGAAATCACAAAACTTCTTTTTGAGGTTTTGTGATTTTTCCCGGGAATTTTCTCGGGCGGCCCACCCCTGCCACCGGACGCGGCAAAAGAAGATCCAGCTGCACCAGTGCAGCTACAGCTATACACCACCCATTTTTCTGACCGGCCCAGCCGACCTCTTTAATTTCAAATCTCGATTTGAAACAATGTTTTAAAAAAAGAAACGGTAGCGGTCGTGACACTGACACAATTCAGACATGAGCGAACCACTAGAGAAGAAGGCTCGGGTTGTGCGACGATTGCCCTGTCGTGATTGTCCGATAGACACCAAGAAAACCGCCAACTACAAGGACGAGAGTGGCATCAGCAACAGGCTTTGTGCCGAACACGCCAAAGCCAAGGGCACGCACGCGGTAAGGATGCCGTGTATAGACTGTCCTATGGAAGCTAAGAAATCAGCTAACTACGCGGACGCGGACGGTCTCCCCAATAGGCTGTGTGCTATGCACGCCAAGGCCAAAGGCACGCATACTTTGAGGCGTCCGTGCATCGACTGCCCCAAAACCGCCAAGATCGACGCGTTCTTCAAGGACGAAAAAGGTCACCCCAACAAGTTCTGTGCTGCTCACGCCAAGGTTCACGGCACATACGCAATACGTTATCCGTGCATTGAATGCCCTGACGACAACAAGCTCCAAGCGCATCACGTGGACGAAAATGGCCAATCGAACAAGCTATGTGCATTACACGCCAGAGCCAGGGGTACACACAAAGTGAGGTCTCCTTGTATCGACTGCCCTAAAGAAGACAAGCTCTATGCAAACTACACGAACGAAGCAGGTCGTCTTGCTAAGCTATGTGCGCGCCATGCGTTTTTACGAGGTCTCATCCCTCGGCCGAAAGCAGGAGCGTCCATCGTGGCATGTGAGGTATGGGACAGGCTCGAAGAACAAGGATGGGACATCCAGCACGTGCATTTTTGTCGTGGCGAGGAGGAGACAACGGGCAGTGAGTTCAAGGTGCCTGGACCACGCAAGTATCGCCTTGACGGCTACGACGAGGAGCGCAACGTGGGGTTTGAATTCATGGGCAACGCGTGGCACGGCTACCCACCCGAGCACCCGAAACACAACGAGCGTTCGCCCACACTCAAGCGGCTCAACAGCGTACTGTACAAGGAAAAGATGCTGCGCCTTGCTTCCATCAAGGACTCGATGCCGGTTGGTTTTAGATTGTGTTATGTCTGGGAGCACGAATTTGAAAAGATCCGGCACAAGCCGCTGGCAGATGTCAATACAGTTTTAAACGAGTTTACTGATTAAAAAAATAATCTTGTATTGCCCTTATCTAACCAAAGAACAAAGGCAAAACTAAAGATGTCTTCTTGCCAAACTTGTGGACAAGCCACCGCTGCTGCCGCCCCTGCCAAGGAAAAGAAGGCTAGGGCGCCAAGTGCCTATAACACTTTTTTTCGCGAGCAGATGGCCACGCCCGAGGTGAAGAGCATGGTCCATAAAGAGCGCATGAAGTACATCAGCGAAAAATGGAACCAACACAAGGCGGCTGCTCCTGCTCCTGCTTCTTCCGCGTCTGCACCCCAACAGGGATCGGCACAGGCTCAGAGCGACGCACTGCCAGCTGGCCGCCCGGCCCTCGTGCGGTCCCTCTGACCAGCGCACAGAAGGCAAGACCAAAGGCGTCGCTCAAGTGATCTGACTCTGTGAGGCATTTAGTCTCGCCAGTAACGCTGAACGATTCTATTAAATTCTGTGCCAATACTTTAGATTGAACTTTGTATTTCCCCTTGACTCGACCGGATCGTTTTCTCAATCCCGGATATCGATTGACACGATCTTCATTCTTTTCTCGTTCTCTTTTGTTTTTAATAATGCAAGACGAACTTTCTTTTTTTTTTCACACATCTTCGTACCAACTTAGACTCAGGTGCACATCCGCCGACCCGGAAGTAGTGCTAGCCGCAATGCAGAGCACTTCTCCCGGCCCGATAGCGATATTGAGCCTGCTCAGGTCCAGACTGGCAGACGCCGAGCCCGTGGCCGACACGACGCACGCGGCCACCGCGTTGCCAGTAGACACCGTGACCAGCGAAGCGGAGTATTCGGTATTCGAGGCCGTGTCGTGGTTCGCGTAGGTCGGCGCGCTGCCGAACGTGGCTTGCGTGAGCACTCGGAGGATCACGGGCTTGGTGCCAGACACGGCCGTAGCAGTCAGCAGGGTCGGGAACAGCAGGTCGTTGTTAGGGAGCGCACCGATCAAGCTCTTGTTGCGGATCACCAGCACGTTCTGTTCGGTCGTGCCAATCGTCTGCACGTTGGTGCGCGCAAAGCTGAGGCCCAGCTGTCTCACGGGACCCTCGACCAGGACGCCGACACTGGCAGTGCGTACCAGGCCGCCCGCGCCAGTCGTCTTGAGCCTGAACGGTAAGCTGGCGTTGGAGAGCGAAGGCGTCGTGTTGGCGCCCGCGTACTGGATCCGGTGCACTGGGACTAGCACTCCGTCCGACTGCCTCTCGACCGAGAACGTGACGGCCCCAAACCCTAGGTACTGCATCTGGATCTGAAAAATGTTGCCCTTGGCCCAGTCCTTGCGGTCCATGACGTCGTCGCCGCCCAGGCACTTGTTCAGGTTCCAGTCTTTCTGGTCGACGTAAGTGTCGACGGTTGCGTTGCGGTGCAAGATCCGCATCCTGTTGGTTCGTGTCTGGTCCTGCACAAAGAAGAAGCCGTTGTTATCGTCGCCTAGGCCGGCCATGGCCGAATTAGCCGCGTTGGCTGTGGCAGGGAACAGCGCCGTGAAGCGGCAGACGAGCCCTTGCCCCGCGCGGTACTTGCAGCGACGGAGCGTCTCGGCCTGCGCGGCGCCGCTGAGCGACAACAGGCCGGCGGCGGTGGTCACGGAGCCAGAGGTCGCGAACTTGCGCGAGTTCAGGGTGCCCGTGTAAGGGAACGTCTCCTGCACTAGCTGGGTAGACTCCGCGACCTTGTGTTCGCCAAAAGCAGTGACCATGGAGGGGAGCGGTTTGGTCTCGACCACATCCTCCAGGCGCAGGCGCTTGTTGCCGCTGAGCGTCAGCATATTTTTTCCTCTTGCACTACACTAGTGACAACATTTAATTTTTTTTCGGAAATGAGCGGCCTGCGCAACATTTCGGAGATGAACATCCTGGTCCGCAGCAAGGACCGCGACCGGATACAAGGGGCGGGCGATTCGGCCGAGTTCCGGCTGTCGCTGTCGGAAGCGATCCAAGGCAGATACAAGCTCATCTGGGCGACTATCCCGAACGCGACGTACAACATCAACTCCAAGAACAACAAGCTCTACTTGAACTCGACGGCCACGGGCGACGTGACGATCACGATTCCAAGCCAGAACTATACAGGCGAAACTTTGACCGACACGCTGCAGTCGCTTTTGATCAACGAGGGTTTTGTACAGGTAGGACAGTCGATCGGCGTCCAGTATCTCGACGCCAAGCTCAAGCTACAGTTCACGCTGTCTGCGTTAGCGGAGTTCAATATCTACACCAAGAAGGGCGAGGACAGCGCACATGCCGTGCTAGGCGTCCCAACTTCTGCTCAATACGAGGTCTTTGTGGCAACACCTGGCCATGCCACCGTCTTGCCACAAGTCGTGGCGCTGGGTCTGCCGACTTCGCTGGGCATCAAGATCAAGGAATGCTCAAGTCTGGCCTACTCGACGGGCGGCAACTACGGGGAAGTGTCGCTGACGGGCGCGGTCTCGCGCGGCACGAAAGTGCAGTCGGGCAGCCTGATCATTCCTTTCCTCGCGAGTTCAGGTGGCTACCAGTCGTCGGCGCAGGACCGGCACGACCAGTACGTGGTGTTTTCGACGCTGACGAAGTACTTGCACCTGCAGTTGTGCAATCCTGACACCAGGGACAAGGTGGACTTGAATGGGGCGGACTGGGAGATGCTGCTGTCGAAAGCCGGTTGCTAATAGAGTGGCCGCCGGCCCAGCAATTGCACATTTTTTTTTTAATCTTGCAGTTTCCCACCACCAAAAGTAAAGATGGACGAGGATAAAATACTGGCGATG
The DNA here is from genome assembly GCA_019918135.1 of Paulinella micropora. Lineage (NCBI taxonomy): Eukaryota > Cercozoa > Imbricatea > Euglyphida > Paulinellidae > Paulinella > Paulinella micropora. The sequence continues at coordinate 11,859 of WBZZ01004509.1, forward strand.
CGGTCGCAGTCGAGCGACAACCATGACTCGGACGACAGCGACGTCAAGCGAGAGGAAGAGAAATGGTCTTCGAGGCACGAGCAATATTTTGCCAGCGTGGTGGACGAGTGTGCCCTGCACGCGCGCCTCAACAACTCGGCCGGCTACTACTAGTACAACCGTTTTTTGTTGTTTGGCTTGCTGTCTACGATCGTGCCGGCGATCTGTTCCGTCATCGTGGGAAATTTCGGCTTCAAGGCGTGTGGAGCGGGCCGGGCGGGCTACGACTGGGTCAGCGTGACCTGCCTGATCGTAGTAGCCATCGTCTCGGGCACCAATAGCTTTTTCAACTTTGGCCAGAAAGCAGAGCGCCACTTCTCTTGTGAGATACTTTTCGAGATGGTTAAGAACGAGTTGTCGGTCGAGATGGCCAAGAAGAGGCGCTTTAGGCTGGCGGCGGACGTGCTGTTGGACACAGTTCGCAGCAGTTGGTAGCGAGGGCGGCCTTCACGAGCTCCCAGATGACATCGACCACGGGCGGGATGAGCTTGTCCACGTTGTCGTCGGGACACAAGTCGACGAGGACCGAAATGAGGATCTGCTTCTTCTCCTCGCCCGTGTGGTTAGTATAGAGAGCGAGGTACTTGACCCCGTGAACAATGAGCTGCGGCACGCTCTGCCAAGAGAAATCGCTGTAGCTGCGCTTGAGCTCGAGTGCGAGCTCGTGCGAAGTTACGGTGATGGACTCTGGCGACGAGGGCATCAGCCGCTGTTCGGTCTTACGTCTTTGCAACATAGTTAGTCTTTGTTTCTGTTTTGCGCCATAAGAAAAAAATATATCCTCTTTCCCCTTTATAGTATTAAAAGAGATGGCCTTGCTGAAACTGGACAACAGGCAGCTGAACGAATTATGGACACTGAAGAAAAACTGCTCGTGCCGGAAGCATCGCGATTTTGTCTCTTCCCGATACGGCGTCCGGACCTGTATTCATTCTATGAAGCTTCCCTGCGGTCGTTCTGGACAGCAGATGAGCTAGACCTGAGCCGGGAACAGGCCGATTTCAAGAAACTGAGTGCGGACGAGCAGCATTTTATTAAGATGGTGCTGGGCTTCTTTGCTAGCTCGGACGGCATCATCCAAGAGAACCTGGCCGCTAATTTTCTGGCCGAAGTGCAGTATTCCGAAGCGAGACTTTTTTATTCTTACCAGATCTTTAATGAGGCCGAACACTCGCGGACCTACAGCCTGTTGATCGACACGATCATCAGCGACCAGCAAGAGAAGGACAAGCTGTTCAATGCGATCACGCAGGTCCCGACCGTCGCCCAAAAAGCGAAATGGGCGCTGCAGTGGCTCAGCCCGGCCCGGTCTTCGTTTGCCGAGCGCCTGGTGGCGTTCGCTTGTGTGGAACTTGTCCAGTTCGCCTCTTCTTTCGCCTCCATCTTTTGGCTGAAACAAAAGCACCCGGGCCTGCTGCAGGGCCTGTGCACCAGCAACGAGTTTATTGCGAGGGACGAGACGCAGCACGGCCTGTTCGCGTGCCACTTGTACAAGCACCACGTGTCGAACAAGCTGCAGATGTCGCGCATTTTCCAGATCGTGGCGGGCTGTGTCGAGGTCGAGCGGAGGTTCATCAGCGAGTCGCTGCCGGTGGCCTTGCTGGGCCTGAACGCGACGCTGATGGAGCGGTACGTCGAGTTTGTGGCGGACGGCCTGCTGCAGAACTTGGGCCTGAGCGAAAAGCTGTACGGGGTGGCCAAGTGCCCTCTGCCCTTCATGGAACAGCTAGGCGTGGTAGGCAAGACCAACTTTTTCGAGAAAAGAGTGAGCGAGTACGCGCGGGCGCCGGTCAAGGAGCCCGAGTGGGGCCTAGACCAGGACTTCTAGCCATTGATGGTGTCGGGCATCTCTACGATCGTCTCTTCTAGTGCCACTTCGGCGTGGGCGGCTGCCTCTGCTGCTGCCGCCTCGGCCTCCTCTTGCTGTTGGATGAGCGTCTTAACTTGCTCGCGCATGTCCTTGTCACAGCAGACTTTTTCACAGAGCGCGATCTGCAGCTGTAACTTCTCTCGTTCTACGGCCAGGATCCGGCGGCGGGCTAGGCACGTGGCCAGCTCGTTCTCGTTCTCAGCTAGTGCTTGTCGCAACGCGTCCATTTTTAATTAAAAAACACAGACCCGAAAGAAAAAAAAATCAGCCCGGGATCTCGGTAATAGACACAAAACCTCTGTCATAGACGGCTGATCCAATGTTTGCAATGTAATTTACGGCAGTTGCTGTACCTCCGTAAACCTCGATCCAGATGTACTCGTTCGCGGCCACTTCTACTATGCCAGACAAATTCACTGTTGCATACTGCCCGTTGAAAGAAGTACCATTGCTAAAGGCAGAAGAGGCCAGCCAGCGCACCGACGCGATCGCAGTGTTGCTGGCCGGCCTGCTAGCGCTCTTCTCGACCCAGGCTTCGGCGTTCATGGGACTGCTCGTGGCAGTGTTTTTGAATTTAACGCAGGCATCAACGAGCCATTTCCTGGTCATGCCCGACGTGTTCTGGAACGTGGTGTAGCTGGTAGAAGCGTTGCCCGAGTTGCTAGTCAAGCGAGTGATATTGCCGAAAGAAGGCGCGATTCTCACCGTGTTGTCGTAAGTCATGATCTTGGCAGCACCATTAGCAAAAGTCAGCACTGTTTCGCACAGCCAGTGGCCGTAGTCCCAGGTGCCCAGCTCGAACTGTCCGAGGTCGTTGATCTGCACCACGCGGTCCGTGCCGGCGGAGGGCAGCGCGGTCAGCAACGTCGTGGTGATTTTGCCGCTCGTGAGCGTATCCACGCCCGTGAGGCCCGTGGCAGTGGCCGACACGCCCTCGGACTCAACGACGGGCGCAAAGGTCCCCACAGCGGCCTGGGTACTCGAATTTGTCGAAGTGACAAAAAACCGGTGGTAGTAATAGAACGCGGTCGAAGCGGGCGCGCTCGAGTTCAGGGTCTGTAACGTCGTGGTAAAAGAGAAGTTACCGGACCAGACCAGTGTCCAGGTACTGCCGTTGTCCGACCCCGCCAACGTGAAGCTTTTGGTTGAGCTACCGAGAGAAGAGGTATTAGTCAACGCGATGCTCGTGATTCTGTAAAAGCGCCGCTGGTGCTGGAGCGTAAAGTGTTCGCCGTACACGTTGCTGCCGCCCACGTTGGTAACGGCGTTGTTGGTCGTGTTGATACTCCCGTCCGAGTTGTAGTTGCCGAGGCTAGTCCAGCGATTGGCAGCGACACCATCGAAAACTCTATAGCTCTCCTGGCCTACAACTGTGGAAGAGTGGCTGAGCACCCAGTTAGGGTCCGTGGTAGGCGTATAGGCCGACATGGAAGTCCAGGTCGGCAGCGCCACGGAGCCAGAAGTCACGACCGTGGTGGAAGTGCTCTGGGTCACCATCTGTCCCGCAGAGGTCAGGCTCAGAACGGCGGTCTGGGCCGGCGTGGAGGCTGGTAACAACGAGCTGGCCGCAAGCTGGCCCGCCGAGTCCAGCGTGACCAAAGACGTCGAGCCAGGCAGGCTAGCAGGCACTCTGACAGACGAGGCGGCTAGCTGCCCCCCGCTAGACAAGGAGACGAAGGACGTGTTGGACGGCAGCGCGCTAGGCAGACTCAGCGCAACACTACTCCCGGAAGGGTGTGGATAGATCGAACTAATGCCAGCGGCGTTGAAGTTGAGCTTCAGTTCTGCGCAATCGCAGTAAGTAATCCCTCCGGTCGGCCAGAAGCTCTCAATCACCCAGCGGTAGATCTTGTAAGCAGCGGGTACGGATATCGTCCAGGTCCTGAAAGACTCGCTAGTTCCCCATACTGCTTCAGAAGTTGCAGTGTAGTACAACGTTGTCCAGCTTGTAGGATTTTCGCTTTCTTCGTTGGAGCCGAGGACGGCCAACTTCTTGGGGCCTACTATGTAGGACGGGTTAAAGATGCGAGGACAGAACTCAAAGCTCGCCAGTATAACTGACAGCCCATCGACGCGCCGCAGCTGGAACCATTCACCCGGAATGGCGTTTGACGATTGTGCCCCGGTGTAAGCACCAGAGCTGCCGTTGTACAAGTTCTGAGCACATATCCAGCCGTCGCCTGTGTTGTAGACGCCATCGAAAATCCTCCAGGGCTCCCAAGTAGAAGACGCCCAAATAGACGACCGATTCAGGGTCCAGACAGAGCTGTAGGTAGTATTACTCGTGAAGTTGTTGGGCATGGCGCCGTGTATACCGCAGTGGCAAGCTTCAGAGAGGCTGCTCCTGCACTAGTGCTCAGCACGCCGGCAGAGTCAAGCGAGACAAGAGAAGTCGTGCTTGGCAGCGCAGCAGGCACCTTGAGCGCAGAGGCGCTCAGCTGCCCCGCAGAGGTCAGCGACGTCAGAGAAGTGCTGGCAGGCAGCGCGCTAGGTAGACTCAGCGCGACCGTCCCCGTGCTCGCAATCGTAGAGGTGCCGATCGTCATTGGCGACGTATGCGTGTGCCCGTCTACGTAGGCCTTGTTGGCAGCGTCGGTGGTGGTGAGCGGCGCCGCTATGTTCTTGATCGCGGGGCACGACGTGTAGTCAAAGCACCAGCTAGAACTCCCTCCTGCCTTGATAGTAGCAACCACGATTGCCACGTACCGGGCGGCCCTGGCGGTGTCGGTCGGCGCGAGAGTGATGGAAGTGCCGTCGACAAAGGTGTACGAGCTAGTGTGCCACAGCGTCCAGGTAGTGCCGTCTAACGACGTGCCCACCTGCCAAGTCTTTGGCGATTTATCCAGACCGCTGGACTGGGCTTGCAGGTAGTACTGTTGCAGGACGACACCGGTGCCAAAATCTAGCTGGAGCCACTCTCCGGAGTACATTACACCCGAAAACGTTTTGCTGGAACTGGAAGTGTAGGCGCCGCTCGTGGCATTGTAGGTACTAGTGTTGCTCTGCCAGGAAAAGTTTGAGCCCGTGTTGAAGCCGTCGTACGCGTTGCCGTTCCCGGAAGTGGACGCACTCGCGACCAGGCCGTTCCAGCTGTTACTCGCCATGCTGTCGGGCTTCTTCACGTACGAAGTGGCTACAAGGCTCAGACCATGAGAGATGGCCTGGTCCCCGTACAACAGCGCGCCGTCGGAGCCCAGCGACACCAAGCTAGTACTGCTTGGTAGTGCGGTCGGCAGTTTGAGCGCAGAGGTGCCGGACGCCGGAGCGGAAAGGGTGCTAGTGCCTCCCGCCCCGCTGAGCGATAGCGAGCTGGCAGCCCCTGTCGCGAGCTGGCCACCGGAGTCGAGTGTCACTAGCAAAGTGCTGCCCGGCAGGGCTGTCGGCAGCTTGAGTGCAGAGGAGCCAGAGGCTGGAGCGGAAAGGCTGCTGGTGCCGCCCGCCCCGCTGAGTGACAGTGAGCTAGCAGCCCCTGTCGCGAGCTGGCCACCAGAGTCGAGTGTCACTAGCAAAGTGCTGCCAGGCAAGGACACGGGCACCTTGAGCGCAGAGGCACTCAGCTGCCCCGCAGAGGTCAGCGACGTCAGCGAAGTGCTGGCGGGCAGCGCACTGGGCAAGCTCAGGGCAACCGTCCCCGTGCTCGCGATCGTGCTGGTTCCAATCGTCAGTGGCGACGTGTGTGTGTGCCCGTCTACGTAGGCCTTGTTGGTGGCGTCCGTGCTGACGAGCGGCACCGCTATGTTCTTGATCGCAGGATACACAGTGTAGTCGAAACCAAAGTGTACGATTGCACAATAGCGAGATGTTCCTCCTCCCCCCTTTATGGAAGCAACCACGATGGCCACATACCGGGCGACCCTGCAGTGTCGGCCGGCGTAAAGGTGATGGAACTTCCGTCAACAAAGGTGTACGAGCCAGTGTGCCAGAGCGTCCAGGTAGTGCCGTCTGTCGACGTGCCCACTTGCCAGGTCTTCGGCGATCTACCCAGGATACTAGTGTAGCTTTGCAGGCAGTACTGTTGCAGGACAACTCCGGTGCCAAAATCCAGTTGGAGCCACTCGCCAGGGTACGCCACACCCGAAAACGTTCTGCTGACATTGGAAAGGTAGGCGCCGCTCGTAGTATTGTAGGTATCAGTGTTGCTCTGCCAGGCGTCTATCCCCGTATTGAAGGCATCGAAAGCAGCGCCGTTCCCTGAAGTGGACGCGCTCGCGACCAGGCCGTTCCAGCTGTTGCTCGTCATGCTGTCTGGCTTCTTCACGTACGAAGTGGCTACAAAGCTCAGACCATGATAGATGGCTTGGTCCCCGTGCAGCAGCGTGCCGTTGGAGCCCAGTGACACCAAGCTGGTGATGGCAGGCAGCGAGCTCGGCAGCGAGAAATTGCTTTGGGACATTTCGTACGTGCTCGGGTTGTACTGCAGCACCATCTGGCCTGAACCGCTCGCTTGGCCCGACCTCACTGGCCTGATGGTGGTCGAACCAGCTGTGCTAACATTCATGTCCGCACCGCTCGCGTTCAGCACGATCGCATTTGTTGCAGGTACCGATAGGGCGTTATCGCACCCACCAATCGCAATGCTGTCCGCCCCCAACACGGCGCCCGCATGTGACCCGATAGCTACGGACCGCGCTCCTTGGTTTGTGGTGCCCGCATAATATCCCACCGCCACGGATCGTGCCCCTTGGTTGGCATTGCCCGCCATCGCGCCTATCGCTACGGCGTTGTCGCCTTGATTCTCGTTTCCGGTAGTATCTTCTACTGCGACAGCGCCCGAGCCTTGCGTAACCATCCCAGTATAATCGCCTATCGCTATGCTGGCTGCCCCTTGCTTCATGTCCCCGCCAGCCAGGTAGCCTATAGCGAGCGCGCCGCTAGCCTGTCGGAAGAGATCCTCTATCGTCTTGGTGTTGATCACGCCCGTTTCCTTCACCAGTATGCCGCTAGTGACGGGCATGGGCAAGAAGTCGCCTTCCGCGTAGCTAATTGCCCCGTCCGCTCCGTCCGCTAACAGCTTCGTACTTGCAGGAAGGGAGGCCGGCAGCTTGAGTGCACAAGAACCACTGGAAGGAGCCGAAAGAGTGCTGTTGCCGCCAGCCCCTGTCAGCGTGAGCGTCGATGAGTTCACGAGGTTAGCCAGCGAGGTCCCGTGCGGGTTGTTGGTAGCAGTCAAATGGCTGCTTAGACCCGTCACGCCGTCTGGATCGACCGTCACCAGCTGCGCGGTCGAGGCGGGCAGAGGGTTAGGCAGCCTCGCGAGAGTGTCTGACTCCGGGATCGTCGTAACCGTAAAATCAGTGTCCGTGAGCACGATCGCGCCATTACCGCTAGGAGCCAAAGACGGCTGCTTGAGCGTCCTGTCCTTGACCGCAAAGATCGAGCCGCCTGGGTCCATGGTCACGATGCAGTCGTCTTGGGTAGGCATGATCGACGGGAACTTCACTGCTCCTGCCACCTGATGGTCGACGTACGCCTTGGGCGCCAGCTGCGAGGCCTTGGTCGGATAACTGGTGTTCTCGATGCAGCCGGCATTGTACAGCTGGTAGTCGAAGGCCAGGCTCCGCATGTGCCAGACTCCCGCCCCGTTGTTTTTAGTGCAGATTACGCGCAGGTACCTGGCGTAACCGGCCGCGGTCGCAGGCGTGAACGTGCGCAGGCTGTCGCCGACAAAGGTCTGGGCGACCTGGCTGTCCCAAGTGAACCACCGGCTGCCGTCCGCGCTATAAGCGACTACCCAGTCCCTGGGCGCGGTAATAGCACCCGCAGACGTGAAGTGGTAAGCAGTGACCTTGGCGTGCTGGCCCAGATCGAGCTGAAGCCACGCGCCAGGCACAGGGAGATTATCGACCATCGTCTTGATCATGGCAGTGTAGCTGTTGCCGCTGTAGCTGTCGGGAGCAGTGGTGCCCCACAAGGTCGAGAAGTCGCTGTCAAAGGCCAGGTAGGCCTGGGCGGAATTGCTAGAGGCCGAGGCCGCAAAGCCAGCGGAGCTGTTAGAAGTCATCCCGGCTGGCTGGTTAGTTTTGGCTTCGGTGTCCAGCGTTAAGGTAATCAGGTCCGCTAGATCCACCAAGTGGGGGTTTCCGGACGTTGTCAGCCTGTGAGCGGTATTGAGCGCTACCGCCTCGTTCGCGGCCACTCCGCCCGCTGCCCATCTCACGCCCCCGTCGCCGTCCGAAACAAGGACGTCGCCACTCTGTCCGTCGACCGGTAGCACAAAGTCGTCGGTCGCACCGTCGAGGCGCCGCCGCTTGTACGACCTCGCAACTTCCATTTGTTGCTGATTAAATAATATAACAAGAGGAGAAGTTTTTTTTAATTAGTTTACAGGATCTCGTCTAGAAAATTGTCAACAAAACGCATGCGTTCTTCCCAAGTGTCTCCACCAGGGACGTCGCGAGCGGGGTTGATACAGGCGCCGTCGCCATAAGGGCGGCACACGAGCGAGGCTAAGTCCCGGGGGTCGCCTCTCTTGCCGGTTCCGGACCAATACAGCTGGCCTTCGAAAAGCAGGCACCGCAAGTAGGGCAAACTGCCAACATCTCGGAACACCATACCAGTATTAAGACAGAGAATAAAAAAAAGTCAATTTAGTTAGTCAGAACGCTTCGTCTCATCTCATCCACTAGCCGGAAAAACCGGGCAAGACGCCTGTTGAGCTTTTGCTCCGCATTGTCCCAGTAAGTGTCCCTGACTCTTTTGGCATGTCGCAATAACCGATCGTGTGAAATCCCGAAATTCTCCTCGGTCATCACTGCAATCTGCCATATCCCGCGCCACGGTTCGCACCGACCAACAGTGGGCATGTATAAGCTAGCCAAGCGCGTTCTGTCGTACAACGACTGGAGCATATCCTTGTTGCGGGAATTCTTCCACGTGCCAGCCTTCAGTGGTTCGTGGTACGATGGATTGACATATCCGCGACCAAGCTCGCGACCGCAGAAGGAAAACCGTGCTCCTCCTCCAGTAGGTATAGACCCACGTGCTCCGCTGCCACCAGACCAGCAGCTTCCTTTACCACGGGGTCGTCGATCCGCTTGGCCAACAACATAGAGTCCAGTGCAGAGTGAGTTTCTTCCCCTCCCGAATTCCAACTCGTGGGTGGAAGCCCTAGATAATACAGAGGCTCGCGGCGCAGAGCAAGGGTTCTGTCCGATGTAGACAGCAATGTAGTGGCAAACGGCCCGCCCGGTAGAGCTTCGCGCGTGACGGTACGAGTAAGCGGAGGCAGCTCCAGGCGGCGTCGCTTGAGGGGCCGGGCGTCCGTACCAGCGGTCGTTCGTTTGTTACGCAGAGCAATCATCATTTTGCGCGGTGGCACCTAAAGCAGCAAAAACCAGAGTGAGGCAAAAAGCAAAAAAGTTTCGCGAAAATTTCCCCTGGTTTGCGGCGCGGTAAAATTCCGGGAATTTGTCCACACAGGCAATTGCAAAAATGCCAATGGTCTCGTTCCGGCTACTACCCACTTCCCTCGGTCGAAACTCGAGGGTTGTGACCGAGACACGACGACGAAACTGCCGAGGCTCGTGCGACCGGCCGGCCCCGCCAAAAAAGTTCGGTCGAGTGGTGGGTATTGCTTGCCACCGGCCACCGGGAAAAAGGGTGGTTGGGGTGCTGTCCGTATCTACCCTTATTTTTCGGCTAAAGTTTTGCCTGCGGCCGTCCACGGGAAACCCCCCCCCCCCCCTCCCCACCCCTGGCCCGCTGGCGGGCTGAGACTGCCGAGCCGGCCCCAACCCTCGGTACCGGCAGGTACGTGGTACCTCCCTCCTTTTTCTACTTTCTATTGTATAACTAGCTTTTAGAAAAGAGAATCTCAAGAAAGAGGGGTAGGAAAGGAGGCCAGCAAAGGGGGAAGGGGAGGGGGGGGGGGGGGGGTTGCTCTGTGGGCGGCCGCTGGGTAGGCTGAGATTTTTTCAAAGGGGCCTGAGACGGCACTTTTTGAATTTGGCCAACGGCTAGGTACATAGGTACATCCCCTCGGTTGGGTGGGAGGGTTTTACCCCCTGTCAGGTCTCAGGCGTGTACTGGTGCCCACCCGGGACAAAATTGGCATTTGGTCCTGTCCGGCCATGAGATTTTTAAAAGGGGCCTGAGACGGCAACTTTTTGAATTCGGCCAACGGCTAGGTGCATAGGTACCTCCCCCCCTTATATGGGGGAGGGTTTACCCCCGGCTCGGAGTTCTCAAGCGGACCGACCGGCCCTTGGCGTGGTGTCGGCCGACACTTCACGGTGTCGACCGACACTGGCACGGTGTCGACCGACAGACCCGACCGGACCCCGGAACCCTTTTAATGATTAAGTCTTAAACTAGCTTTCCTGAAGCCGGGATGAGAGACAGAGATGATTCGAAGGGCGAACCTTGCTTGAAGCCGTGGTACAGCAGCGTTTGGCTCACACAGCACGTGGGCGTGGTCAGAACGGCGTCGAACAGCAGACGTCGCCCAAAGTCGATCCCGAAGCAGTGGGTGCCCTTGGTAACTAGTGCCAGCCCTTGCGTGGGTTCGAGCAGCTTGTTGAGGCTCCTGGCGACGACGGGCTGGCGGCAGACCACGAGATCGGGGTTCTGCAACCAGTCGACAAACTCGAAGAAGACGGCGAGAGACTTGATGCTCTTCTTGAACGTGCGCATCTTCTTGTTGTATTGGCGCGGCGCGTCCAGCACGTTGAACAGGGCAAAAGCTGCGCACGCGTACCTCTGGAGGTGCTTGAAGCGTTGTTGGAACCTTGCTAGCAACTGCAGCGACCCCAGCCAAACCGGGCGTCACTACAGCCGCAGGCAAGGCCGAACCATCGCCAAGACACTTCACGAGCCTCGCTTTGCAACTACCTCCTCGTTGATCGTTCGCACCCACTGTGCGTGCTCTACCGGGTCGTGCTCGTTCCAGGCCAGTACCGCTTCCAGGGGCTCGTAGACTTTCCTGAGTTTGCCGGTGACCTGGTTGCGAAAGCTCACACGCAGGTACTGTACACCGTCTAGTAGCATAGACGTGTCCCAGCCGCCGACTGCTCTTGGTCCTTGTCGAGCCACGAGACTTCCTCGACGCCGAGCACCGGCCCATGGCTGGAACGGCCGGGGGGTACCTTCTTCCGCACCTGCCTCGCCGGCCTTCCTGGCCTTCTTCTCGGCCTGTCGCTCCTGCTCGCCGGACGCCTGGTGTCCACGTCTGTAGGCAGGCTGGTGTCCTTGGCAGCCGACACCGGCGCGGTGGTTGGTAGGTCGGGAACCGCCAGTACCGTCATGGCGACTGCACACACACCCACACCCAACTTTTGCAAACATGCAGATAATCAATTTCCGTCTTCACTATTAGATTCAGGCACTCGTTCTACCCCTGAAGCACGCGCCCACACACGCCCCCCCTCGGACACCCACGGAACATGCGCCCGACCACGGGTACAGGGGAGCATGGGTACAAGGGAGGCGGGTACAGGGGAGCACGGGTACAAGGAGGCGGGTACAGGGGAGCACGGGTACAGGGGAGGCGGGTACAGGGGGCGTGGGTGCAAGGGAGGCGGTACAGGGGGGCATGGGTACAAGGGAGGGGTACAGGGGAGCACGGGTACAGGGGAGGCGGGTACAGGGGAGCATGGGTACAAGGGAGGCGGGTACAGGGGAGCACGGGTACAAGGGAGGCGGGTACAGGGGAGCACGGGTACAAGGAGGCGGGTACAGGGGAGCATGGGTACAAGGGAGGCGGGTACAGGGGAGCATGGGTACCAGGGAGGCGGGTACAGGGGAGCATGATTACAAGGGACACGGGGTACACGCCCCCCCTCCTTCCCCAAGAGCAAAAATTGCAAGGGTTTACCGTTCGGTCAGTCGTCGGTTTTTTCATCGGAAAATTGTGGTCGGGGGGTATTTCACAATTAAGGGAACCCGTACTTGTGGGTGGATGCCCGGTGCCACCGCCCACCAGAAAAGTGTTCCGACGCCACCAGGCGTGATACGGTCGAAAACGGCAACACCCATGGACATTTCGGCATTGCCTTTATTGTCCGAATCAATACTTATTTCGGCCATATCAACTGGTGGCACCGGTGACCCCAAAAACAGCAAGTCACCCGAAAGTTGTGGTTGTGGATGGCAAATGCCATTTTTCCCTGTGCGGGCCGGGACAAAAAGGCAATAGATTATCCCACCCCGGGCAAATTGGCAGCCTGTTCCTTCAGGCCAATCCACAAATCAAGATAGATTGATGTATATATTTCGTCTCTTTCTCATTAACCCTTCCCGGTCAGTCACTTATACGAGCGATAATCGCTCGTATGAGCGACTCCATTGAGCGAAGAACTTTGTAGCTTTTGAGATGAAAATTGTGCGTCAGCCCCTGAAAAATGTGTCAGCCCGAAAATGATCATTCGACAACATTTTTTGGTTCACTGTGGTCACAGTCATTTTTGAGGAGTGTCTGATAGACAGAACCAACATAGTATGAGAAAATATAAAATATGATTATCAAGATTTTGTGTGTTCTCTATGACATATTAACGTTTCAGCTCAAAAGGATCACTACTTTTTCCAAAAACTGACGGGTCAGCATCCCAGAGGGTGGAAAAGGCTCTCGTGAAATGCGCCGCAATATTCGGAGTTTTCTGTGCGCTGACACCCGCAAATAACGGTTTATGTAAAATTTTTTGCATGTCCTGATCTAGCTGCTGATGTGTTGAAGTGTTGCCAGGTGAGCGCAGTCCATATCAACACAATCTCTTGAAGATTTAAGCGTTAAGACTAAGTGTAGCCAGGTGAGCCTGATTACCTCAATAACAGAATGTAATTTTTGCGGTGAATTTTCCAAACATAATGACAGTCTTTCCCGTCAAAAAACGAAGAAAATTTTTAGTCGCTCGTATAGGCGATTATCGCTCGAATAAGTGTGATACAGCCGAAGGGTTAAGGGGCAACCGGGTTCACGAGGTACCGCCCCAAAAAATGGTTGGATTCCCCCGAAAAATTACAGTATTTGCGGGTGTTGGCTGCACCGGGCTGCGTCAATTATCCCATCCGGTACCCAAAAAAGTGGGTTGTAAAAAACCATTCAAAAGAAAACAAGGCGCCCCACGCACCACACCAACGCCAGAATGTAAAGAGCTCTTAAACACCAGCACCAAGAGGCAACACATCCCACACGCAGATTTTTGGCTATCACTACCTCACCTCATAACACACCCAACTGCTTGGACCTGCCAACGTACGGCTTCATTTACCCCCCCCCCCGAGGGGTAAAATGAGTTTTGTAATTAATAAAAACAGGCCAATGTTAACACGACGAAAATATGACATATTTACTAGTTTCAACTCGTGCTGGAAATAAACCTGAAAACAAACAACGACTTGAAAAAAGAAATGAGGGACGAAAAGAATAACAGGATTGTTTGTGCAGGAACTGGTGAGTCAAGATTGAAGAAGGGTAGCTTGGAACCGGTCCAGTTGTAAAAGCCAACCGGTGAGGTGCCTTGCCAATTGAAAGCGAATCATTCCAATGCGACAAATTCAAAAATCCGAAACATGAATTTCCATGAAACAAAAATATATCATATTTTTGAAATTTAATGATTACAAACTCATAGTGATGACTGGTTGGGAACAATAAACAAAATCAAAGAAGGCCATAAACCCTAAATCCGAACCCAAGACCGGAAACAACCATCATCAAAGCTGTCCATGTAACTAAAGAACAACGTGCACTACATTGTGTTTTGCTGGGAGGAAGAAGAAGCCTCAGACTGAATGTCCTCAGAAAACCGAAGCTGCCATGTGGACGCCCGGGCGTCACGTGCAGCTCTGCGCTCAGGAGGCCTCAAAGACTGAATCTCTCCAGGAACCGCTTGATCGTCACAACCTTTACACTGTTCCGGTCCCAACCAGAAAACAGAAAGTTACTAACAGGACACACGTGCCAACGTGTTTGAAAAACCCACAGAGTTGTCCAAACTAATCCTCTCTGACGTTCTTTCCCCCGCAGAGCAGGGTATTGGTTGCTTCCAATGGGTTCTGGCTCGGAGGTCATCGGCGCCCTCCAGGCCAAACATGATCGTCACCGGCTTGGACATTGATGCTGCTCAAGTTCAAAACGCCAAGGATCGTGTGCGCAAGTTTCTGGAGCCTGCTGCTAAAAAGGGCAAGAAGCCCACGGAAGCCGCTGAAGAAGAGGTCCCTGAGGAGCAGCAGGAAGAAAAGAAAGAAGACTAGGAAGACAGTGACCCCGGGGAGGTCGACGAGACACTTGCCAAGAAAGGTTACATTGGAGGGCACCGTGGCAAGTCTTCTGTCCACGCCACCTGCTGCGTGTGCGATGTCACGTTTAACGTGCGGGCCCGGGAGGTGACCAGTGCCATTTGCGAGAAATGCAACAGCACGGTTCACAAAGGGCCATGGTTGACCGGCGCCACGCTGCCAAAATGGGATGCTGAGCAGGATCAATGCGATTTCTACTGCGGCAGAGATGAAGGTGATTGCAACGTGCAGGATGGCTGGTTCGCGGAGGGTTCCTTCTGCTCCAAAGCGTGCCACGAAGGTTTGCATGTTATGGTGAACAAAGGCGCCCCCACTCCTCCCCTTGCTACCAAGTAATGCACTTGGATTCGGGCACTGTTTTTGAAATATACTATTTTTTCGAAAGTATTTTTCATTAAAATAATACTTTTGTTTCATTATTTTAATTTTGCCTGAACGTTTTCGTGCCTCCGGACCGGTTCAATACTTTACTTCTTGTTTCCACCGCTACTTGGAGTGTGTTTGATGACATCAGTTCCGGAAAAATATGTCATAAAAATCACATGCTTGAGCAAAAATTGCAAGGCTGCACTGTTTTCAATGGCTGACACTGCTTTCATAAAGTTTTTTTTCACGTTTACCCAGGTTAAAATATAGAATTTCAATACATTACAGATATTTTTTACCTCTTAATCAGTGCCGTACGTTGGCAGGTCGAAGAACTGTCACCATGGCAAGTAGTGACACACAGTGACACACCCCTGATTCAGAACTTCACGATAGACTGTACCCAAAGCTTCCGCGAAACCTGTCCACGTAAGTTAATTCTCGCTGGTTTCCCCTCCCTGCCGGGTACACATCTGGACCCGGTTGCACCCTTATCACTTAAAGGGGCAACCTAGTTCACCAGGGCGACCGGCCGGTTCATCTGGGTTTTTTGAAATTTACACTGGTCAGTGAAAATTTACACGGAAATAACGGAAAATTGGTCGGAAGTTCGGGTTGGGTCGTGAACTCAGAGTTCGACCCTTGTACACGCTTGTACAGGGCTGAAATTTTAGCCAGTGTCTTCTTAATGTTGGGGAGGGATACTGTAACTTGAAGTTTCAGCGTGCGAGGGCGTGCAGGTCGGTTGCAGACGTAATGTATGTAGAACATTCTCGCGTTTGGTGTGGTGCATTCTCGCTTGATTTTCTTTGAACGGTTTTTCACACCCCACTGTGACTTTTTTTGGTACCGGATGGAGTAACTGACGCAGCCCGTGCAGCTAGCAGCCGCAAAAACAGTGACATGAATTTTTTGAAACCACATTTTGTGGCACTCCCGTGAACTAGGTTGGTTACTGAATTAAGGGTGGCTCTGAAAAATCGCGTCAGTTGTGGGAAAAGTGCGGCACGGTCACTTTTGGCAACTGACCGGGAAAAAAATCGAAGGAGGACTCGAAGAAATTCGATTTTTTGTCTGCCCCAGAGCAACTATTCCTGCGCCGGATTTTGGGTGCAATCGAAAGCCCAGGTCATTCTCGAGCTGCTTGTAGAGGTGATTTTCATCACAATCAGCACGCCTGAGTGCAGAAACTTCCGCGGGCAGCCAGACAGGCAAACTTGTTCAAGGTGCATCTAACTGTCAAAGTTGGGACTCTGTTTATTTTTTCTGTGCAGACATATCCTTCAACAAACATCTATACCTCATGACTTCAATCGACTTGACAAACATGTTTGAAATAATTGTTGTCTGTCCGCAAGTTTACAATGGAAAACATGTTATCAATTTCAAAAGTAAATAAAACGAATGTATCTACAAGCTTAAAAGTAAATAAAACGAATGTATCTACAAGCTTCTCGATTTTTTTCTTCTGTTTTTTGACATTGCAGCCACACCACCACTAAATCATGGATTTGTGTTATGGTTGGTATGTACGAAACTTGAGTCACTCATCGTTATGAATAACCGGCTTTCCTGTGAGTTTCAATAGATTCCGGAACTTGCCCATAGTACAGTATCTAGAGTATTCAGGCTGTGGACAGCAGCTTCAGTCGTTGAATAACTCAAGACAGTACAACTAGATCAAAACCACATTTAATTAAATAGAACATAGTTCAATTTGATATTTAATTTTTCTGTTCAAAAACTTGAATTTGTAGCGGTGCAGAACAGGAAAAACCTGTACAGTACGTCATGTCACGAGAAAAGTGATCGAAATTCTGACGTTTTGATTGATTATGGACCGGTGTGCATGCTTGGTGTGCTATGTATGTTTGATATTCACAAGATATTAATGTATGGTGGGCTGTGAGTGGTCATGGGAATTGGAAATGACAAAAATAGAAAAGGAAGAAGAAGAAGAAGAAGAAGAAGAAGAAGAAGAAGAAGAAGAAGAAGAAAAGAAGGGGAGGAGGAGGAGAAGAAGAAGGAGGAGGTGGAGGAGAAGGAGAAGGAGAAGAAGGACAAGGAGGAGGAGGAGAAGGAGAAGGAGGAGGAGAAGGAGAAGGAGAAGAAGAAGAAGAAGAAGAACAAGGAGAAGGAGAAGAAGGAGAAGAAGAAGAAGAAGAAGAAGAAGAAAGAAGAAGAAGAAGAAGAAGAAGAAGAAGAAGAAGAAGAAGAAGAAGAAGAAGAAGAAGAAGAAGAAGAAGAAGAAGAAGACGAACAAGGAGAAGAAGAAGAAGAAGAAGAAGAAGAAGGAGGAGGAGGAGAAGAAGAGGAGGAGGAGGAGAAGAAGAGGAGGAGGTGGAGGAGGAGGAGGAGAAGAAGAAGAAGAGAAGAAGAAGAAGAAGAAGAAGAAGAAGAAGAAGGAGGAAGGCTGCAGTGGTTGGTTGGTTGGGGTGTTTGTGGGTCCAGGTTCAAAACTATGAAGCAAACTTGCGCAGTCGCGGGAGCACAGATGGGACAGTATTTGTGTGAAAACATAAAGATGCATAGACTATACATCTAAAAGCATCCATTAATTGACTTTCTCTCCCAGTACACACCACATCTAAACAGAGAGTCCCAACTTTGATTCCGCCTCCTTTGCCTGTCTCTGGCTGCCGCAGTTTCTGCACTCAGGCGTGTGATCGTGATGAAAATCACCTCTACAAGCAGCTCGAGAATGACTGGGCTTTCGATTGCACCCAAAATCAACGGGTAAGACAAAATCGAATTCCAGTTTCAAATTTTTTTTCCCGGTCAGTTGCCAAAATTGACCCACTTTTCCCACCACTAACGCAATTTTTCTGAGCCACCCTTACTGTAAAAAAAAAAAAAAAAAAAAAAAAAAAAAAAAAAAAAAAAAAAAAAAAAAAAAAAAAAGTTAAAAAAACTTGACAAACAAACAACCTATGAATGGAAGTACTAATGGAGGAATTGAAGGATCCCAACCCATGAACGGAGCAGTTGAAGTATCCCAAAACGAAACAAAGGCTCTCTGTGGGGAGCAAGATGAAGAGGAGGCGCGGATCC
Source organism: Paulinella micropora (assembly GCA_019918135.1). Lineage (NCBI taxonomy): Eukaryota > Cercozoa > Imbricatea > Euglyphida > Paulinellidae > Paulinella > Paulinella micropora. The sequence goes on from WBZZ01004509.1 coordinate 29,422, forward strand.
CTCAAAAAGAACAACCAGAAGACCTCTTGTCAACCATCGATGTTACTGGTTTACTGGAGTCCACTACGTTGGCTTGGTCCAGACTCCAGGTAAACGTGAATTTCAAATTCTCCTCTCGCATCCATGTTGAACGCCCAGGCTACTTGCGCTGATGGGGATCGGTGCCTGGCTGATGGAGCACTCCTTTGGCACGGATTCGACTCTTTTGTTCAGGTGCGACACACCAAGAAATGTCCTTATGTTCAAGTAAATCTGGAAGTCAGCCGATATAGCACAGCAGCAGCAGCAGTAGTAGTAGTAGAAGTAGTAGTAGTAGTAGTAGTAGTAGTAGTAGTAGTAGTAGTAGTAGTAGTAGTAGTAGTAGTAGAAGTAGTAGTAGTGGTAGTAGTAGTAGTAGTTTTTACTTTATTTTTATTTTCTTGTTT
>WBZZ01004510.1:0-20000 GCA_019918135.1 Paulinella micropora
ATTATTATTATTATTATTTATTATTATTATTTATTATGGAGGGGTGCACAGTATGGCACCCCACGGGAAGAGGAGGTGGTTGGGCCTCTTCCCACTGGTTCGAGGCTATGTCGTTGTGTTGGCTCCGAGGCTATGTTGTTGTGTTGGTTCCGAGGCTATGTGTTGTGTTGGTTCCGAGGCTCTGTTGTTGTGTGGGTTCCGAGGCTATGTCGATGTGGGTTCCGAGGCTATGTTGTTGTGTTGGTTCCGAGGCCATGTCGTTGTGTTGTTTTTTATAAGACATACACCACGTGGGATCAAAGGGGTATTTTCATTCCGAGATCTAGGTGGTGAACGGGTTTCGAGGCGTCCCAGACACTTACCACAAAACGTCCTCATGCGCTGGCAGACCGCATGAAATGTCTGCTACCCCTGTGAGTACCTCCATGCGGGACCTACCCAGTCTCGTGGAGCTCTCACGCGGGGACGATCAATCATTTGTAGTTGATTTCTGCAAGGTACCCGACACGCCGAGCGGGTAGTAGGGACTTCCTTTTGGGGCCTTCTATGCAGGATGGTTAGAGTCACTCTTCCCTCCCCAACATACTCACTGTATCCCTGTTGGGTGCGAGGGATGGAGGCGCATGGCCCTCGGGCTCAGCCATGACAGATCAATATTTATTAAATTATTATTATTATTCATTATTATTATTATTATCATTATTATTATTATTATGTATATTCGACACCGTGGTGATAGCCCAGTGGTCAAGTTCCACCATCTGAGCCCTGTCGCCAGTCGATTCCCGTCGGTGCCACCAGTTATTTTCATTGAACATACCGATCCTGTCTGGACCAGTATTTTCATTGAACATACCGGCCCGTCTGGAAGTGTTGGAACTGCCCTTGCGGGGGTGTCATTAGAGCTTATCGTCAATTCTTCGTACTCCCCTCACGGGTGAGACGATGGAGGCGCATGTGCAGAAATGCAATCAGCCATTGACAGAGAAGCACTAATTATTATTATTATTATTATTATTATTATTGAGTGTTGACTGTACATATTTGAGGGAAATCCCGATGAAAAAACTAGTCACACTGCTAACAGAGTTCCAGCCAATGCCTCAAGGCGTTAAACTGTGACGCCAACTCATAACCCTTTGGTGGTAGATGCTGGGGAAGGGTCGTTGCGCGCGTAAAAGATCTTAAACTCCGCATATGCTGGTTGATAGCCCAGGACCCAGCAAGACACCAGATTGTTATGGGTGGGGTTTCGAGGCAGCTCTAGCAACCGCGCTTGGTGTATGCACTTGCACATCGTGACGTCTGCAAGAGGTTGCTGGGACTGCGGAAATAAGCTCGGCTTAGTGCAGTCTTGCCCTCAGGAGCTCCATCGGTGGCCCCGATCATCAGGCGAGAGACTGACACGGGGGGGTGGAGGACCTCGAACAAGGGTATTGGAGGCTTATGTCCGTTGAGGATATGCCATTAGCTGCATCAGTACGCCTCAGATATAGTAAATTATTATTATTATTATTATTATTATTATTATTATTATTATTATTATTATTGGACACCGTGATAGCCAGTGGTCAAGTTCTACCATCTGGGCCCTGTCGCCAGTTCGATTCCCGTCGGTGCCACCAGTATTTTTCATTGAACATACCGGCCGTCTGGAAGTGTTGGAACTGCCCTTGCGGGGGTGTCATTAGAGCCTATCGTCAATTCTTCGTACTCCCCTCACGGGTGAGACGATGGAGGCGCATGTGCAGAAATGCATCAGCCATTGACAGAGAAGCACTATTATTATTATTATTATTATTATTATTATTATTATTATTATTCTGGAGGGGTGCACAAGATGGCACTCCATGGGAAGAGGAGGTGGTTGGGCCTCTCCCACGAAGGTGACCGCTTGGGGAGGGCGGTCACCGGGATATGCGCAACTCTCAACTGGGCATTTACTCGGTAGGGGTTCGGCCAGGCAGGTTGTGGGGTTGTCTGTTGGATTGTTGGTTGGCTCGTTTTTCTTGGCTGTTGGTTTGGGTCTGGTTTCCTGGTTAGCCCATTTTCGCCGAATTTCCTGCCGAGTAAATGCCTGGGGGCTTCCAGTTCCGGTTTGGTGATCTTGTTGAGGTGAGCATTCGGAGGAAACAGTACCGAGATGGGTTGAAGATAGGATTCACATTGAGCCGAGATGGGGCTGAGTTGACCTGTTCCAACTCGGCTCCATTTCGGCTTCATGTTAATCCTATCTTCATCCTATCTGGGTTTTGTCTCCTCCCTATCTTCGCTTCTTCGGGGTTGCCTAACTGGAACACATGATGAGCGCACGTTGGAGAGGGGCTTCAGTCGGTCCCAATGCCTTGCCAGTGCCTTGCTGCGTTGCCGTGCCTTGCCCCATGCATTCACACCCTCCACCGTTGCATTTCTAACTGAGCAGCTTCGGCTGGGATTACTATACTTGTCTGTAAGACCCTATAGGTACCGCTAGGTTCGCGCCTTCTATACCCACGTGGGGGAAGGAGTTTCAGCGGCACGCCGTCCGATCTGGCTCCACTCGGGGACACCCGTACCTCATGATGTGTATTGTTAGGAGCAGCTGAAAGTCCATAAGGCATGAGAGTAGAGGCGTTGGCGATGCGATGGAGAGTGTGTGTAGTGCGTGAGGCAGGTTCTGGCGACGCTGGGGGTGCTGGCGGGCGCCGAAGGGCACGAAGCGACGCGGCAGCGTCCAGTGACACCGGCGGAAATGCGTGTAGTGTGTGTTGCAGATACCGCCGATGCTATTTGCATGGACGGGCGCTTTCCTCGGCGTAAAGAGGCGCGGCGGTGATGGCCAGCGACATTGGCCGTCTACTACTCTCAATGGATTACAAATACGCGAAGCACGGAGCTACCACTGTGGCCCTTATGGGACAAGGTAGAATCGCCGAAGACCTGGACAATCCCCGTGGGAATGCCTCTTCGACGGGCTCTGGCCCGATGTCCCAGGATGGGAGGATGAGGGCTCGCGTATATGACGGAATTCCTGAACCACGTGGAGAGGCTATCTTAGCTGCGCCTCATCCTTCCTCCCCAAACCTGGCACACGGGTCGGCGCTTCAACATAAGGCGAGCGGCGCTATATGGCAGATGGCACCGCCGCCTCGACGGTACCGGCGGGTAGATCGGTACGACAAGGACGGGCGTAATCTGATTGTCTGGGGGCTCTCAGAACGCGCCAATCTACAGGAGATCGCCTCCAAAATGAACGGTCTTGGTCTGGTGGTCCCGGTAATGGAGTGGCAAGGCCAGCGAATGTCTCGTCACCTGGAGCTGGTCTACGAGGACGATGACAGCAGGCAGACGGCGTTGCAGCAACTCAAACATCTCAAATTCTTCGGTAGAGGGGTCAATGTGGCCCTTGGGCGCAGGTTCAGGGACAGGGAACGTGTCCGAAGGCTTATTCGCATCCATCTGCGTGGGGAAGCGGCGGTCCGGAAGGAGGAAGCTGCGACGGGATATCGCGTCTTGCCTCTGCATGAAGAATGTGTCGATGATGTGCAGGTGGTGTCTTCGGAATTGGCTGCCGATGCACCTAAGTGTGTGTCTGAGTGTGCTGATGTGCATGTGGTGCCCCTGCATTCGGCGGCCAGCGCAGTGGGGGACCAACCTGCGCAAGCACCTGCAGAGGGGGGCAGCACGAGGGCGGAAGCCAAGCGCGGCCGTCGGGTCCGGAAACGAGCCAAGAAGCACCGCTCCAAGCAGTTCGATACCGGCTTCAAGCTACTCGTCGCGAGTCACAACTGGCAGGGTAAAACGGGATACGACAACGTAGGCACGGCGGAATGGGCATTCTACAAGCACGAGGGCTGGCTAGTCATCGGGGCTCAGGAGCACCGCATGGGCAAGAAGCAACTTTCCAAATGCAGCCTGGATGGATTCCGGATTTTTGGAAAACCTGCGGAGGTCAGCGAGAAAAATCGCTGCAAGGGTGGGGTTCTATTCGCGGTGGCTGACTTCCTTGGTCCGTATTGCAACCTGGTGTCAGCCCCCGTCGACCACCTGCAGCAAGTGTGGCTGCGTATCGCCTCGGGTGTTACCGGCGCTCAGGATATCTATGTGGGCAACGGCTACTTTCCCCAGGAAACGCAGGAAGAAGAGTCGTCAGAGGCGTATGCGGCCTGGCAGGCAGCTATAGCTTTTTTTGGAGCCAAAGGTCTTGTGGTCACGGTGGCGGATGCCAACGCGAAGCTCGGGCCGGCATGCAGCCGAAAAGAGGAGGGCATCGTCGGTCAGCACGGGGAGGTCGATGATAAGGGAGCACCGGTACGTTCGGAGAACGGCAAGAGACTCGCGGCTGTCCTCGTCGCTTCGGGCCTGCGAAATCTGAGCGGCTTCTCGTGCCCAGTGGAAGGGTCCTACTGGTGGTCCCGGCGTGAGCAGCGCGGCATGGGCACAGGCAAGCACCTCCTCGATTACATCTGCGCGTCGCCTGGCTTGGCATCTGGAGCAAAGTTCGGAGTATGCGAAGATGATCTTGATACGGACCACAAGGCAGTATGGGCCGAACTGACGTGGAGCGGCCAGCGCCGGCCAAAGCGGGCTGCGAAACCTTACAGGTCCTTTCGTGTTGATAAGCTTATTGGTGCTGGTGTCTCGGGTAATGATCACGCTGCGAAGCAAGCGCTGGATTATCTACGCGACAAGTTCGATGACGTATTCCAGCATTGCCTACAGAAGCTTGGAGTACATCAGCTGCCTGAGCTTGACCTATCGGGTGGTGCCGACAACCAACGGGTGGTAGATGACGTCACCGAGCGAGTGGCGCAGTCCTTCCCAATGGCGGCGCACCGGGTCCTTGGCTCCAGATGTATACGACCCCGTTTCACCAACAATTGGTTCGACGGGGAGCTAAAGGAGCTCATTCAACAGCGCCGGGAGGCCTACGCAGCATACAGGAGGGATGAATCGAATGCGGAAGCCCGTCTGAATTGGCTACGGCTCCGCAAGCAAATTCGGAAGGCAACTCGGGCCAAGAAGTCCGCCTCCTTCAAGCAAGTGCAGGAAGAAGCGGTCAAATGTCAACGCGAGCAATCCTCAAAGCGCTTTTGGCTACTCGCGAAGCGGCTTGGCGGGGCACGCAGAACGAAGGTCTCCGCGCCGGTGCAAAGGGAGGATGGCTCACTGGCGTGTACGCTGCCGGAAAAGGTCGCTCGGTGGGAGGAATTTCGGAAAAATTCGGTGAAGCCACGGGAAAATCCGGCAAGTGCGGCTCTTGTGGTGGAGTGCTGTGCAGAAGCAGGCTCGCTGGAGTGGGAGGAAGCCGAAGCTAAGCGGCAGTTCCACTGGAACGATCGCTTCAGAGATGAGGTGGCCCGGGCTATGAAGGAGCACGAAGTAGGTGAAGACACTTGCGAAGAGCTGGACAAGCCGTTCACGCAAGAGGAGGTCCTTGCAAGGCAACGTGCCCTGAGTAACCACAAATCTTGTGGCGAGGACAAAGTGAAGAACGAGATGCTCAAGTATGGCGGCGCCTACATCAATGGCTACTTAACGCAGTACTTCAACTGGATTCGAGAAGCCGAGAGGACTCCAAAAGCTTGGGGCAAGGGAATCATCGTCAATATCCCCAAGGGTGGGGATCCTACGGATCCTGACAACTGGAGGGATATCTCGATTATTAGTTGCCTTGGTAAGCTGTATCTGTCCTTATTAGCTACTCGTCTAACGCTCTTCGTGGATGGCCCGGATAAGCTACGTCCAGAGCAGGGAGGCTTCCGCCCGGGGCGTCGCACTACGGATCAGGTCTTTACCCTTTGGCAGAGGTTGAAGGGGCGTCAGCTGCAGAAGCGGGAGTCGTATGTCCTGTTCGTCGATCTACGCAAGGCTTTCCCGTCTGTTTGGAGAGATGGCCTATTTGAGAGGCTCTGGAAGCTGGGTGTAAGGGGCAAGTTCTGGCGCACGCTACGCAGGTGCTACGAGCAGACTTCGTCGCAAGTGCTAGTTGATGGAGCACTCACCTCCGAAGTACTGGAGGGTGTAGGCGTCCAACAGGGGTCCCCTCTCTCTCCCACACTCTTCAACGTCTTTATGGATGAGCTGTGTGATCGGCTGGCGAGTGCCCTCAAGATCACGGATGTGAAGCGGCTGAACGACATCAAGGCACTTCTATAGTATTACGCGGACGACGTGGCCCTCATCGCTCACAGTCGCACCGAGCTCCAGAAGATGGTCAATGTTGTGGCCAAGTTCGCGGAAGATTACCGGCTGGAAGTCAACTTGAAGCCCGGCAAGACGGAAATCATGCCCATTTACACGTCGAGCAAGGCGAAACGACCAAGTATCAGGGAGCGAGGTGAGCCCGTGGTGTGGTTTCGCGGCCAGAAGCTTTGTGTCACCAGTCAGTACAAGTACCTGGGAGTGGTTATCACCGACGACCTGAAGTGGAAGGAGCAGGCCCTGCGGGCTACGCGTGTCACTGAAGTCGCCACCGCAGGTTGGTACTCTTTGTGGTGTGCAGGTGAGATACAAGCTAGGTATCGTCTCATGTGCTGGAATCAACTTGTGGGGGCCAAGCTGAAGTACGCCTTCGATGTGTCTGGCGTGCCCCCGTATCGCAGCTCACCAAGCTGGAGGCAGCAATGCTGCGCCCCATGAGGATGATTCTCGGCATCAGCCCTAAGACAAGCAAGTGGATTACACTCTTTCTGGCGCGCTCTTTGAGTGCGGAGCGTTTGCGGCGGGCGGCGCAACTGAAGTTCTATGGACGGCTGCGTGTTCTACCGGAGAAGCGATTTCCTGTCATCGCATCTCAAGTCAAATCCGACTGGACTGCGGAGGCCGAAGGCGCTATCAGGGACTCAATGGATCTACAACAAGGGCTTCAGGAGCTCCTAAATAGCTCAGAGAAGGACCTCGAGGGTTGGTGTTCGACTGTGGACAAGTGGGCCCTTCAGCAGGACGTCAAGATGGTGCAGCAACTGATGTGGGACAAGCGAGAGGCAGGCAGCGATCTTACTGATGGCCTGCGAGTCATCCTAAGACAAGTCTTTGGAACTAAGGAGTTCCCAAGATGGGTAGCCCTTGATGATGCGCATTATAATCTGCTTCGGAGAAGGTTGCTCAGCTGCAACAACCGCCTTCGGTTGTACCGCAGCAAGTTGGTCAGTGGCATGTCCCCTCGCTGCTTCTGTTGTCATGATGATGTCAATGAGTCCCTTGCGCACTTCTTATGGGATTGCCCCATGCATGAAGCGAGACGTAAGCAGCTGTTGCTGAGTATGCAGAGGCTCGGTGGCATGGCTGTGGGGGGTGCTGAGGGGGATGGAGGGAGTGAGGAGGGTGGTGAGGTCGTAGGCGGTGAGGTTGTGGTGGAGGATGTGTTGCTTGGGCGGGAGCGGGAGGGCTCTGTGCGGCAGGGTTGGGATGATATGTCGCCTGTGGATCAATCACGATTGTTTTGTAAGCTTTTTCAGGGGAAGTCGCGCTTCCGCAGTAACTTTAGGCTTGCTGCGTTGTTAGGGGTTACAGCGTTGCGTCCCCCTCCAAAGTTGGATGTGTTGTTTGGATCATATGTGTCTGAGTGTTGGTCTGCTAGGGAGGGTAAAAGGGAGGAGCTTGGGGTGGAGGATGGGGGCGAGGAGGTGATTGACCTCACTGAGGTTCCATCAGCTTCTGTCCCACCCTCTCCCCCAAGTGACGTTGATGTTGCGCGGCGCGGCCGTCCGCGCAGTGTGGACGTCCTGGCTAGAGAGAGGGGTTCGGGAGCGCAGCGTAGTGTCTCCGAGTTCTTCTCTTCAGCTAACACCCTCGCATCTAGCTCTTCATGCACTTCACAGCCCCCATCTGCCCCTGCTGTTGCTGTTGCTGCTAGGTGTTCTGACAATGCGTTGGGATCGGCTGACCCCGGTGACCCAATGGAGGCACATGTCCAGGATCTGGATCTGATGCTATAGTCTGAGGAAGCCTATTATTATTATTATTATTATTATTATTATCATTATTATTATTATTAGGGAGTACATAGGCCATCGGTCCTTTCCATGGGCTGATTGGTATAAAGCTCCTAGAGTAATGTTCTATGCCGTCACTTCCTTTATTCCACCGATTGGTGTGGAGACTTTCCTTATGGAATGGAGGACTGGATGCACATGACCTTTTGGCTCAGCAATTGGCAGGAGATACACACTATTATTATTATTATTATTATTATTATTATTGGACACCGTGATAGCCCAGTGGTCAAGTTCTACCATCTGGGCCCTGTCGCCAGTTCGATTCCCGTCGGTGCCACCAGTATTTTCATTGAACATACCGATCCGTCTGGACCAGTATTTTCATTGAACATACCGGCCCGTCTGGAAGTGTTGGAACTGCCCTTGCGGGGGTGTCATTAGAGCTTATCGTCAATTCTTCGTACTCCCCTCACGGGTGAGACGATGGAGGCGCATGTGCAGAAATGCATCAGCCATTGACAGAGAAGCACTATTATTATTATTATTATTATTATTATTATTATTATTATTATTATTATTATTATTATTATTATTGTTATTATTATTATTTATTATCTCTGGAAGGTGCTGGTCACGGGGGTGGGGGGGTTGGGGGGAGGGAGAAAATGAAAATTGTGTACCCCCCCGTCCACCCCCATTTCGGCACCCCTGTCCCTATAAATCATGGTTTGTGGGAACCAGGAGTTGGGAGCTCATATTGGCAGGGTGGTTCGCCCCAGACTCGGTCTTGATGCTGGTTAGTTTTTTGGAACTCACACAAATATTTGCGTTAGGGGAGTGTCCTGAATGCGAAAATTCCTTGTTTTTTTGGCCTTTCTTTGCACCACCCATCCCTATAAATCATGGTTTGTGGGAACCAGGAGGAGTTGGGAGCTCATGTTGAGACTCGATGTTGATGCTGGTATAATTTTTGGTATTCACGAATGGTTTGTGGGAACCAGGAGGAGTTGGAAGCTCATATTGGCAGGATGGCTAGCCCCAGACTCGATGCTAATACTGATATATTTTTTTTTGGAGTTTACGCAAATATTTGCGTTAGGGGAGTGTCCTGAATGCCAAATTTCCTTGTTTTTTAGCAGTACTTGCCGGTGCCTCCGGCATTGAACGTACCCTGTCGACGGGGGGGGGCCTACCCCGGGAACCCAAGCCCGGCGATTGTAAATACCCTTTATTTCGCGGGTGGCACCCACACCAGAAAATTGAGGTCTTATCCCACCAGGCGCCCTCCGGCAATTGAACGTACCCTGTCGACGGGGCAGGGGGGGTCCGGGGGGCCCTCCCCCCGGGAACCCCAGCCCGGCGATTGTACGTACCAGTTTTGGTCGCGGGTTGCACCCACATCAGAAAATTGAGGTCTTTTGCCACCAGGCGCCGTTTGCGCACACCAGAGGGAGTTAGCGGCTGATAGTTGGTGTATCTGACACTTCTTGATGAGCTCTCTTCGAAAATATAAAAAATCTCGCGCCGGGTGGCCTACACACAGGAAAATTGAGGTTTTGCGCCACCAGGCGCCGTTTGTGCACACCAGAGGGAGTTTGAGGCTGATGTTTGGTGTACCCAACACCTCTCGGTGCGCTCTCTTCGGAGATAAAAAATTTTTGTGGCGGGTGGCACAAAAACCAGAGAATTTTGGTTTTTGTGCCACCAGAGCTTACACTTGCGTTCTTCTGGTACCTCCGGTAATGCAACGGACCCTGTCGACGGGAAAGGGGGGGTCCAGGGGGCTCTTCCCCCGGGAACCCCAGCCCAAGGGGGGGGGGGGGGGGGGATGCGTTCGCGCACCGCAAAACATCCTTTGAGGTGTTGGCGCAGCCCCTAGTTATTATTATTATTATTATTATTATTAGGGAGTACATAGGCCATCGGTCCCTTTCCATGGGCTGATTGGTATAAAGCTCCTAGAGTAATGTTCTATGCCGTCACTTCCTTTATTCCACCGATTGGTGTGGAGACTTTCCTTATGGAATGGAGGACTGGATGCACATGGCCTTTTGGCTCAGCAATTGGCATACGATACATACATATTATTATTATCATATATTATTATTATTATTATTATTATTATTATTATTATTATTATTATTTGGACACCGTGATAGCCCAGTGGTCAAGTTCTACCATCTGGGCCCTGTCGCCAGTTCGATTCCCGTCGGTGCCACCAGTATTTTCATTGAACATACCGGTCCGTCTGGACCAGTATTTTCATTGAACATACCGGTCCGTCTGGAAGTGTTGGAACTGCCTTTGCGGGGGTGTCATTAGAGCTTATCGTCAATTCTTCGTACTCCCCTCACGGGTGAGACGATGGAGGCGCATGTGCAGAAATGCATCAGCCATTGACAGAGAAGCACTATTATTATTATTATTATTATTATTATTATTATTATTATTATTATTATTATTATTGTGGACACCGTGATAGCCCAGTGGTCAAGTTCTACCATCTGGGCCCTGTCGCCAGTTCGATTCCCGTCGGTGCCACCAGTATTTTCATTGAACATACCGGTCTATTTCTGGACCAGTATTTTCATTGAACATACCGGCCCGTCTGGAAGTGTTGGAACTGCCCTTGCGGGGGTGTCATTAGAGCTTATCGTCAATTCTTCGTACTCCCCTCACGGGTGAGACGATGGAGGCGCATGTGCAGAAATGCATCAGCCATTGACAGAGAAGCACTATTATTATTATTATTATTATTATTATTATTATTATGGACACCGTGATAGCCCAGTGGTCAAGTTCTACCATCTGGGCCCTGTCGCCAGTTCGATTCCCGTCGGTGCCACCAGTATTTTCATTGAACATACCTGTCTATTTCTGGACCAGTATTTTCATTGAACATACCGGCCCGTCTGGAAGTGTTGGAACTGCCCTTGCGGGGGTGTCATTAGAGCTTATCGTCAATTCTTCGTACTCCCCTCACGGGTGAGACGATGGAGGCGCATGTGCAGAAATGCATCAGCCATTGACAGAGAAGCACTATTATTATTATTATTATTATTATTATTATTATTATTATTATTATTATTATCCCTGAAAGGTGTTGGGAGTAGAGGGTGGGGGCTTTGGGGGGAGGGGGGAAATGGAAATTGTGTACCCCCCCCCTTTTCGGCACCCCTGTCCCTATAAATCATGGTTTGTGGGAACCAGGAGGAGTTGGGAGCTCATATTGGCAGGGTGGTTAGCACCAGACTCGATCTTGATGCTGTTATAGTTTTTTGGAATTCACGCAAATATTTGCGTTAGGGCAGTGTCCTGAATACAAAATTTGCTTGTTTTTTTTTTTTGCCTAATTCTGCACCCCCTGTCCCTATAAATCATGGTTTGTGGGAACCAGGAGGAGCTATATCTGAGGCGTACTGATGCAGCTAACGGCATATCCTCAACGGACATAAGCCTCCAATACCCTTGTTCGAGGTCCTCCACCCCCCCGTGTCAGTCTCTCGCCTGATGATCGGGGCCACCGATGGAGCTCCTGAGGGCAAGACTGCACTAAGCCGAGCTTATTCCGCAGTCCCAGCAACCTCTTGCAAGACGTCACCGAATGTGCAAGTGCATACACCAAGCGCGGTTGCTAGAGCTGCCTCGAAACCCCACCCATAACAATCTGGTGTCTGCTGGGTCCTGGGCTATCAACCAGCATATGCGGAGTTTAAGATCTTTTACGCGCGCAACGACCCTCCTCCCCAGCATCTACCACCAAAGGGTTATGAGTTGGCGTCACAGTTTAACGCCTTGAGGCCATTGGGCTGGAACTCTGTTTAGCAAGTGTGACTAGGTTTTTTCATCGGGAAGTATTATTATTATTATTATTATTATTATTATTATTATTATTATTATTATTATTATTATTATTATTATTATTATTATTGTGGACACCGTGATAGCCCAGTGGTCAAGTTCTACCATCTGGGCCCTGTCGCCAGTTCGATTCCCGTCGGTGCCACCAGTATTTTCATTGAACATACCGGTCTATTTCTGGACCAGTATTTTCATTGAACATACCGGCCCGTCTGGAAGTGTTGGAACTGCCCTTGCGGGGGTGTCATTAGAGCTTATCGTCAATTCTTCGTACTCCCCTCACGGGTGAGACGATGGAGGCGCATGTGCAGAAATGCATCAGCCATTGACAGAGAAGCACTATTATCATTATTATTATCATTATCATTATTATTATTATTATTATTATTATTATTATTATTATTATTATTATCATTATCATTATTGGACACCGTGATAGCCCAGTGGTCAAGTTCTACCATCTGGGCCCTGTCGCCAGTTCGATTCCCGTCGGTGCCACCAGTATTTTCATTGAACATACCGGTCCGTCTGGAAGTGTTGGAACTGCCCGTGCGGGGGTGTCATTAGAGCCTATCGTCAATTCTTCGTACTCCCCTCACGGGTGAGACGATGGAGGCGCATGTGCAGATTTGCATCAGACATTGACAGAGAAGCACTATCATTATCATTATTATTATTATTATTATTATCATTATTATCATTATCCCTGAAAGTGTGTTGGGTTTTGGGGGAGGGGGAAATGGAAATGGTGTAACCCCCCACCCATCCCCACCAATCATGGTTTGTCGGGACGAGGAGTTGGGAGCTCATATTTGCAGGGTGGCCAGCCCCAGACTCGATGTTGATGCTGGTATAGTTTTTTTTGGGAATTCACGCAAATATTTGCGTTAGAGGAGTGTCCTGAATGCCAAAATTCCTTGTTTTTTTTGCCTATTTTCTGCACCCCCTGTCTCTATAAATCATGCTTTGTGGGAACCAGAGTTAGGAGATCATATTTGCAGGGTGGCTAGCCCCAGACTCGATGTTGATGCTGATACATATATATATATTTTTGCAATTCACGCAAATATTTGCGTTAGGGGAGTGTCCTGAATGCCAAAAATCCTTGCTTTTTTGGTGTGTATACCCGCGGCATACCTGCGGTAATGGAAGGTACCCTGTCGACGGGGAAGGGGGGTCCGGGGGCCCTGCCCCCGGGAACCCAGCCCCGCTATTGTACGTACCCGAAGCGAATTAGCCGACACCAAAGTGAATGGCTGAGAATGCTCCAAGGCTCCCAAAGTTGTGGAAGAAGGGTTGAGAGGCTGATTTTTTGGTTTTCACAACCTTGGCTCGCGCTCTAGGTAGTGAACAAGTTGAAAAAGAGATTTAGTACAAAAATTCTGGTAAAGTAGTGCCAAAATGAATGGCTGAGAATGCTCCAAGGCTCTAAGAGTTGTGCCAGAGGGGCTTAGAGGCTGATTCTTTGTGTTTTTGCAAGCTTGTCACGAGCTTTTTTTTAGTTGAATCATGAAATTCGAATGTAATGACAAATTAGTGTCAAAATGAATGGCTGAGATTGCTCCAAGGCTGTAAAAGTTGTCCATGTGAGAATGAGAGGAAAAACGACGATGGGAAGAGGACAGGGGGTGGGGGGGGTGGGGGGGGGGTGGGGGGGGGGGGGTGCGCTCGCGAAGCGCACCGCAAACCATCCTTTCAGGTGTTGGCACAGCACCTAGTTATTATTATTATTATTATTATTATTATTATTATTATTATTATTATTATTATTATTATTTAGGGAGTACATAGGCCATCGGTTCCTTTCCATGGGCTGATTGGTATAAAGCTCCTAGAGTAATGTTCTATGCCGTCACTTCCTTTATTCCACCGATTGGTGTGGAGACTTTCCTTATGGAATGGAGGATTGGATGCACATGGCCTTTTGGCTCAGCAATTGGCAGGAGATACACTATTATTATTATTATTATTATTATTATTATTATTATTGGACACCGTGATAGCCCAGTGGTCAAGTTCTACCATCTGAGCCCTGTCGCCAGTTCGATTCCCGTCGGTGCCACCAGTATTTTCATTGAACATACCGATCCGTCTGGACCAGTATTTTCATTGAACATACCGGCCCGTCTGGAAGTGTTGGAACTGCCCTTGCGGGGGTGTCATTAGAGCTTATCGTCAATTCTTCGTACTCCCCTCACGGGTGAGACGATGGAGGCGCATGTGCAGAAATGCATCAGCCATTGACAGAGAAGCACTATTATTATTATTATTATTATTATTATGGACACCGTGATAACCCAGTGGTCAAGTTCTACCATCTGGGCCCTGTCGCCAGTTCGATTCCCGTCGGTGCCACTAGTATTTTCATTGAACATACCGGTCCGTCTGGAAGTGTTGGAACTGCCCGTGCGGGGGTGTCATTAGAGCCTATCGTCAATTCTTCGTACTCTTCTCACGGGTGAGACGATGGAGGCGCATGTGCAGATTTGCATCAGCCATTGACAGAGAAGCACTATTATTATTATTATTATTATTATTATTATTATTATTATTATTATTATTATTATTATTATTATTATTAGGGAGTACATAGGCCATCGGTCCTTTCCATGGGCTGATTGGTATAAAGCTCCTAGAGTAATGTTCTATGCCGTCACTTCCTTTATTCCACCGATTGGTGTGGAGACTTTCCTTATGGAATGGAGGACTGGATGCACATGGCCTTTTGGCTCAGCAATTGGCAGGAGATACACTATTATTATTATTATTATTATTATTATTATTATTTTGGACACCGTGATAGCCCAGTGGTCAAGTTCTACCATCTGGGCCCTGTCGCCAGTTCGATTCCCGTCGGTGCCACCAGTATTTTCATTGAACATACCGGTCTATTTCTGGACCAGTATTTTCATTGAATATACCGGCCCGTCTGGAAGTGTTGGAACTGCCCTTGCGGGGGTGTCATTAGAGCTTATCGTCAATTCTTCGTACTCCCCTCACGGGTGAGACGATGGAGGCGCATGTGCAGAAATGCATCAGCCATTGACAGAGAAGCACTATTATTATTATTATTATTATTATTATTATTATTTACCCCTGTGAGTACCTCCATGCGGGACCTACCCAGTCTCGTGGAGCTCTCACGCGGGGAAGATCAATCATTTGTAGTTGATTTCCTGCAAGGTACCCGACACTGTGCGGGTAGTAGGGACTTCCTTTTGGGGCCTTCTATGCAGGATGGTTAGAGTCACTCTTCCCTCCCCAATTTACCCCTGTGAGTATCTCGTGGAGCTCTCACGCGGGGAAGATCAATCATTTGTAGTTGATTTCCTGCAAGGTACCCGACACTGTGCGGGTAGTAGGGACTTCCTTTTGGGGCCTTCTATGCAGGATGGTTAGAGTCACTCTTCCCTCCCCAACATACTCACTGTAGTCTCTGTTGGGTCGAGGGATGGAGGCGCATGGCCCTCGGGCTCAGCCATGACAGATCAATATATATTATTATTATTATTATTATTATTGTTATTGTTATTGTTATTATTATTATTATTATTATTATTATTATTATTATTATTATTATTATTATTTAGGGAGTACATAGGCCATCGGTCCTTTCCATGGGCTGATTGGTATAAAGCTCCTAGAGTAATGTTCTATGCCGTCTCACTTCCTTTATTCCACCGATTGGTGTGGAGACTTTCCTTATGGAATGGAGGACTGGATGCACATGGCCTTTAGGCTCAGCAATTGGCAGGAGATACACTATTATTATTATTATTATTATTATTATTATTATTATTATTATTATTGTTAGTGGCGCCGCGATAGCCCAGTGGTTAAGGTCTACCATCTGGGACCTGTCGCCAGTTCGATTCCCGTCGGTGCCAGTATTTTCAAAGGATATTTTCTTTGAAAGTATTGGTCTGTCTGGAAGGCTTGGAGCTGCCTTGCGGGGGTGTCAGTAGAGCCTATCGTCAAATCTTCGTACTCCCCTCGCGGGTAAGACGATGGAGGCACATGTGCAGAAATGCATTCGCCATTGACTGAGAAGCACTATTATTATTATTATTATTATTATTATTATTATTATTAGTAGTAGTAGTAGTAGTAGTAGTAGTAGTAGTAGTAGTAGTAGTAGTAGTAGTAGTAGTAGTAGTAATAGTAGTAGTAGTAGTAGTAGTTATTATTATTACTATTATTATTATTATTATCATTATTATTATTGTTATTATTATTATTATCATTATTATTATTGTTATTGTTATTGTTATTGCTATTATTATTATTATTATTATTGGACACCGTGATAGCCCAGTGGTCAAGTTCTACCATCTGGGCCCTGTCGCCAGTTCGATTCCCGTCGGTGCCACCAGTATTTTCATTGAACATACCGGTCTATTTCTGGACCAGTATTTTCATTGAACATACCGGCCCGTCTGGAAGTGTTGGAACTGCCCTTGCGGGGGTGTCATTAGAGCTTATCGTCAATTCTTCGTACTCCCCTCACGGGTGAGACGATGGAGGCGCATGTGCAGAAATGCATCAGCCATTGACAGAGAAGCACTATTATTATTATTATTATTATTATTATGGAGGGGTGCACAGTATGGCACCCCACGGGAAGAGGAGGTGGTTATGCCTCTTCCCACTGGTTTCGAGGATGGAGGGGTGCACAGTATGGCACCCCACGGGAAGAGGAGGTGGTTGGGCCTCTTCCCACTGGTTTCGAGGCTATGTCGTTGTGTTGGCTCCGAGGCTATGTTGTTGTGTTGGTTCCGAGGCTATGTAGTTGTGTTGGTTCCGAGGCTCTGTTGTTGTGTGGGTTCCGAGGCTATGTCGATGTGGGTTCCGAGGCTATGTTGTTGTGTTGGTTCCGAGGCCATGTCGTTGTGTTGTTTTTTATAAGACATACACCACGTGGGATCAAAGGGGTATTTTCATTCCGAGATCTAGGGGTGGTGACGGGTTTCGAGGCGTCCCAGATACTTACCACAAAACGTCCTCATGCGCTGGCAGACCGCATGAAATGTCTGCTACCCCTGTGAGTACCTCCATGCGGGACCTACCCAGTCTCGTGGAGCTCTCACGCGGGGACGATCAATCATTTGTAGTTGATTTCCTGCAAGGTACCCGACACGCCGAGCGGGTAGTAGGGACTTCCTTTTGGGGCATTCTATGCAGGATGGTTAGAGTCACTCTTCCCTCCCCAACATACTCACTGTAGTCCCTGTTGGGTCGAGGGATGGAGGCGCATGGCCCTCGGGCTCAGCCATGACAGATCAATATATATTATTATTATTATTATTATCATTATTATTATCATTATTTTGGAGTGTTGACTGTGACATATTTGAGGGAAATCCCGATGAAAAAACCTAGTCACACTTGCTAAACAGAGTTCCAGCCCAATGGCCTCAAGGCGTTAAACTGTGACGCCAACTCATAACCCTTTGGTGGTCGATGCTGGGGAGGAGGGTCGTTGCGCGCGTAAAAGATCTTAAACTCCGCATATGCTGGTTGATAGCCCAGGACCCAGCAGACACCAGATTGTTATGGGTGGGGTTTCGAGGCAGCTCTAGCAACCGCGCTTGGTGTATGCACTTGCACATTCGGTGACGTCTTGCAAGAGGTTGCTGGGACTGCGGAATAAGCTCGGCTTAGTGCAGTCTTGCCCTCAGGAGCTCCATCGGTGGCCCCGATCATCAGGCGAGAGACTGACACGGGGGGGTGGAGGACCTCGAACAAGGGTATTGGAGGCTTATGTCCGTTGAGGATATGCCATTAGCTGCATCAGTACGCCTCAGATATAGTAAATTATTATTATTATTATTATTATTATTATTATTATTATTATTATTACTTGGACACCGTGATAGCCCAGTGGTCAAGTTCTACCATCTGGGCCCTGTCGCCAGTTCGATTCCCGTCGGTGCCACCAGTATTTTCATTGAACATACCGGTCCGTCTGGAAGTGTCGGAACTGCCCGTGCGAGGGTGTCATTAGAGCCTATCGTCAATTCTTCGTACTCCCCTCACGGGTGAGACGATGGAGGCGCATGTGCAGATTTGCATCAGCCATTGACAGAGAAGCACTATTATTATTATTATTACTATTATTATTATTATTATTATCATCATCATCATCATCATCATCATCATCATCATCATCATCATCATCATCATCATCATCATCATCATCATCATCATCATCATCATCATCATCATCATCATCATCATCATCATCATCATCATCATCATCATCATCATCATCATCATCTCTGGTTGGTGTTACGAACGGACGACATGCTTGTCTTTTGCTTCAACAAAGAACAGTCTGACAACCTGGAGCATGAATTTCGCAAAACGTTCAACTTAACCAATTTCGGGGAGTCAGAGTCTTTTGTGGGCTGGAGTTCCACCGCGACACGAGGGGTATCGTCATCCATCAACATTATCTATCTATCTATCTATCTATCTATCTATCTATCTATCTATCTATCTATCTATCTATCTATCTATCTATCTATCTACTACGGAATGAACCAAGGCCACTTGAGGTGTCACTGACCCTCTCTTGGGCTTGATTTTTTGAAATGGGTGCCATCTGTCGACAGACAGAGAATTAGGGGATGGTGTGGGTGTGCTGGGCCCGTGGTGAGGTGCCTTTTGTGTGCCTAGCCATACGCCTATTAGTCATATGCCGAAATAGCGACGGGAAGCACAATCCTGTTCCCTCAGGGTGCCCTTTCTCGCTTGTTGAGCCCGGAATAAAACCCACAGTGCTCTGTCGGTTTATACTAGACTGTCGAACAGTCTCGAAACTCCATCTGCTTACTGGGCCCTCTGTAATGGAGGTGGGAGCTCGTTCTGCAAGGGGCGCTTTATGAAACGAGCCCTGGCCCCGCCTGGTACTAGGAAGCTTTGGTATTGCCTGTATCAGTCCCTTCCGTGCAAACATCACGGCTTAGCTGGGCATCGGGTTAATACTTTACCCACAGACTTCCTGGTTGACGAAATCAGAAGCTCCTTTTTTCTGACATTAGTCGATATTTCATCTATCTCTCTCTCTCTCTCTACCTACCTACCTATGTCTATCCATCTATCTATGTATCTATCTATGTATCTATCTATCTATCTATCTATCTATCTATCTATCTATCTATCTATCTCATCATCATCATCATCATCATCATCATCATCATCATCATCATTATTATTATTATTATTATTATTATTATTATTATTATTATTATTATTATCATTATGGACACCGTGATAGCCCAGTGGTCAATGGACACCGTGATAGCCCAGTGGTCAAGTTCTACCATCTGGGCCCTGTCGCCAGTTCGATTCCCGTCGGTGCCACCAGTATTTTCATTGAACATACCGGTCCGTCTGGAAGTGTTGGAACTGCCCGTACGGGGGTGTCATTAGAGCCTATCGTCAATTCTTCGTACTCCCCTCACGGGTGAGACGATGGAGGCGCATGTGCAGATTTGCATCAGCCATTGACAGAGAAGCGCTATTATCATTATTATTATTATTATTATTATTATTATTATTATTATTATTATTATTATTTAGGGAGTACATAGGCCATCGGTCCTTTCCATGGGCTGATTGGTATAAAGCTCCTAGAGTAATGTTCTATGCCGTCACTTCCTTTATTCCACCGATTGGTGTGGAGACTTTCCTTATGGAATGGAGGACTGGATGCACATGGCCTTTTGGCTCAGCAATTGGCAGGAGATACACTATTATTATTATTATTACTATTATTACTATTACTATTACTATTACTATTAATATTACTATTATTATGGAGGGTTGCACAGTATGGCACCCCACGAGAAGAGGAGGTGGTTGGGCCTCTTCGCACTGGTTCCGAGGCTATGTCGTTGTGTTGGCTCCGAGGCTATGTCGTTGTGGGTTCCGAGGCTGTGTCGTGGGTTCCGACGCTATGTCATGGGTTGTTTTTATAAGACATACACCACGTGGGATCAAAGCCGCAAAACGCCCTCACGCGCTGGCAGACCGCATGAAATGTCTGCTAACACCCGTGAGTACCTCCATTCGACTTATGCCGAATCTTGAATTTTCTCATAGGGAACATCAATCATTTGCACTTTATTCCCTGCAAGGTACCCGACACACCGAGCGGGGGAAGCTATTCAGGGATTGTCAGAGTCACGCTTCCCTGCCCAGCATTCACTGTTGTGA
>WBZZ01004510.1:25000-27500 GCA_019918135.1 Paulinella micropora
CGTACCAGTTCTGGTCGCGGGTGGCACCCACACCTGAAAATTGAGGTTTTTTTTGCCACCAGGCGCCCTTTGCGACACATCCGGCAATTGAACGTACCCTGTCGAAGGGAAAGGGTGGGTCCGGGGGAGCACTATTGCACGTACCCGTTCTGGTCACAGGTGGCACCCACACCTGGAAATTGATTTTTTTTGCCACCAGGCGCCCTTTGCGGCACCTCCGGCAATCAACGTACCCTGTCGAAGGGAAAGGGGGGTCCGGGTGCTCTCCCCCCGGAAACCCCAGCACTGTGATTGTACGTACCTGTTCTGGTCGCGGGTGGCACGTAACCTAAAAATCAAGGTTTTTTGCCACCAGGCGCTCTTTGCGGCACTTCCGGCAATTCAACGTACCCTGTCGAAGGGAAAGTGGGGGGGTCCGGGGGAGCCTGCGATTGCACGTACTGGCACCCACACCTGAAATTTGAGGTTTTTTGCCACCAGGCGCCCTTCGCGGCACCTCCGGCAATTCAACGTACCCTGTCGAAGGGAAAGGGGGTGGGAGGAGAAGGGGGGGGGGGGGGGGGGGTCCGGGGGGCCCTGCAAAAAGTGATAAGAAGTGGGGCTGGCGGGGTTTGGTGCGCGAAGCGCACCGGTAAACCATCCTTTCAGGTGTTGGCGCAGCCCCTAGTTATTATTATTGTTATTATTATTATTATTATTATTATTATTATTATTATTATTATTATTATTATTATTATTATTATTCCCAGTGGTCAAGTTCTACCATCTGGGCCCTGTCGCCAGTTCGATTCCCGTCGGTGCCACCAGTATTTTCATTGAACATACCGGTCCGTCTGGAAGTGTTGGAACTGCCCTTGCGGGGGTGTCATTAGAGCCTATCGTCAATTCTTCGTACTCCCCTCACGGGTGAGACGATGGAGGCGCATGTGCAGAAATGCATCAGCCATTGACAGAGAAGCACTATTATTATTATTATTATTATTATTATTATTATTATTATTATTATTATTATTATTATTATTATTATTATTATTATTATTGAAAAAACCTAGTCACACTTGCTAAACAGAGTTCCAGCCCAATGGCCTCAAGGCGTTAAACTGTGACGCCAACTCATAACCCTTTGGTGGTCGATGCTGGGGAGGAGGGTCGTTGCGCGCGTAAAAGATCTTAAACTCCGCATATGCTGGTTGATAGCCCAGGACCCAGCAGACACCAGATTGTTATGGGTGGGGTTTCGAGGCAGCTCTAGCAACCGCGCTTGGTGTATGCACTTGCACATTCGGTGACGTCTTGCAAGAGGTTGCTGGGACTGCGGAATAAGCTCGGCTTAGTGCAGTCTTGCCCTCAGGAGCTCCATCGGTGGCCCCGATCATCAGGCGAGAGACTGACACGGGGGGGTGGAGGACCTCGAACAAGGGTATTGGAGGCTTATGTCCGTTGAGGATATGCCATTAGCTGCATCAGTACGCCTCAGATATAGTATAGTAGTATTATTATTATTATTATCATTATTATTATTATTGTTATTGTTATTATTATTATTATTATTATTATTATTATTATTATTATTATTATTATTATTATTATTTAGGGAGTACATAGGCCATCGGTCCTTTCCATGGGCTGATTGGTATAAAGCTCCTAGAGTAATGTTCTATGCCGTCACTTCCTTTATTCCACCGATTGGTGTGGAGACTTTCCTTATGGAATGGAGGACTGGATGCACATGGCCTTTTGGCTCAGCAATTGGCAGGAGATACACTATTATTATTATTATTATTATTATTATTATTATTATTATTATTATTATTAGGGAGTACATAGGCCATCTGTCCCTTTCCATGGGCTGATTGGTATAAAGCTCCTAGAGTAATGTTCTATGCCGTCACTTCCTTTATTCCACCGATTGGTGTGGAGACTTTCCTTATGGAACGGAGGACTGGATGCACATGGCCTTTTGGCTCAGCAATTGGCAGACGATACATACATATTATTATTATTATTATTATTATTATTATTATTATTATTATTATTATTATTATTATTATTATTATTATTATTATTATTATTATTATTATTATTATTATTGTTATTATTATGAATATTAGTACTAATATTGTTAATTATCATTATGATCATCATTGTCACCACCATTATGATTATTATTAAACTATTATTATTATTATTTTCTTCTCTTTTTCTTGTCTCGTTCTCAATGACAAAACATGAAAATACAAAAATGGATTAATTATAGCATGAATAGTCCTTTTCTTTTCTATTTCTATTTCTTTTTTTCTATTTTGTTTTATCAAACAACTCGCTAGTGGCTGCCATAACAAACTAAGAACCACTTTCATCCCGGCTACCTTTTCTTCTCACTCTTTTTCTTTTTCATTTTTCCTTTTTGCTCTCCCCCAACCCACCCACCCTCCCGCCCCCCCCCCCCCCCAAAGGACTGATGGAGATACGGACGGGGACAGAGACACAAGCGCACAGA
>WBZZ01004510.1:32500-72500 GCA_019918135.1 Paulinella micropora
GGGGACCAAGCCAAGCTGTTTGTTGCGAATGTATCGCCTCTTTCCAGCGAAGAACTGCGCAAGGGTCCAAATGCAGAAATAAAATCAGAGATGCTTTTGCATAGTCTTCACCTGATGCTCTTGTATGCACGCAACGTTCGTTGTATTCCTCAGGCATGGAAAGATTTGGTGCCGTCTCAGATGCGGTATGTTATTATTGCATGCGCACTGACTGAAGTGGTCTGGTGAGTAGGACAGGTTTGCTCAGCAGTGGCAAGAGTTCAGAATGTATTGTATGGTGTCACAGCTGGTCTCCTTCAGTTTCGTTGGTGCATGCAGGTGGTGATGCCCGGTGGGTTTGGTTTCTGCACCTTCGAGAGCAGCGAGGGCACCGAGGCTGCGCTGGCCGCCGGCGAGCTCGTCCTGCACGGCAGGCAACCATCTAACCTGCGCTTATTTCCTCTTTGTTGCACACACACCGCGAAAAAAAAAATCCCTGGAATGATTGGTGATAGGGCCATGGAGATCCAAAAAGCCAAGCCCAAGAGGTTGAAATACAACAACAACAACAACAACAACAACAACAACAACAACAACATAACAACAACATAACAACAACAACAACAACAACAACAACACAACAACAACAACAACACAACAACAACAACAACACAACAACAACAACAACAACAACAACAAATGATAATAATAATGATAATAATGATGATAATAATAATAATAGTGCTTCTCAGTCAATGGCGAATGCATTTCTGCACATGTGCCTCCATCGTCTCACCCGCGAGGGGAGTACGAAGATTTGACGATAGGCTCTACTGACACCCCCGCAAGGCAGCTCCAATCCTTCCAGACAGACCATTATTTTCAAAGAAAATACCCTTTGAAAATATTGGCCCCGACGGGAATCGAACTGGCGACAGGTCCCAGATGGTAGACCTTAACCACTGGGCTATTGCGGTGCCACTTAATAATAATAATAATAAATAATAATAATAATAATAACAGTGTATCTCCTGCCAATTGCTGAGCCAAAAGGCCATGTGCATCCAGTCCTCCATTCCATAAGGAAAGTCTCCACACCAATCGGTGGAATAAACGAAGTGACGGCATAGAACATTACTCTAGGAGCTTTATACCAATCAGCCCATGGAAAGGACCGATGGCCTATGTACTCCCTAAATAATAATAATAATAATAATAATAATAGTGCTTCTCTGTCAATGGCTGATGCATTTCTGCACATGCGCCTCCATCGTCTCACCCGTGAGGGGAGTACGAAGAATTGACGATAGGCTGTAATGACACCCCCGCAAGGGCAGTTCCAACACTTCCAGACGCACCGGTATGTTCAATGAAAATACTGGTCCAGACGGACCGGTATGTTCAATGAAAATACTGGTGGCACCGACGGGAATCGAACTGGCGACAGGGCCCAGATGGAATAATAATAATAATAATAATAATAATAATAATAATAATAATAATAATAATAATAATAATAATAATAATAATAGTGCTTCTCTGTCAATGGCTGATGCATTTCTGCACATGCGCCTCCATCGTCTCACCCGTGAGGGGAGTACGAAGAATTGACGATAAGCTCTAATGACACCCCCGCAAGGGCAGTTCCAACACTTCCAGACGGGCCGGTATGTTCAATGAAAATACTGGTCCAGACGGATCGGTATGTTCAATGAAAATACTGGTGGCACCGACGGGAATCGAACTGGCGACAGGGCCAATAATAATAATAATAATAATAATAATAGTGCTTCTCTGTCAATGGCTGATGCATTTCTGCACATGCGCCTCCATCGTCTCACCCGTGAGGGGAGTACGAAGAATTGACGATAAGCTCTAATGACACCCCCGCAAGGGCAGTTCCAACACTTCCAGACGGGCCGGTATGTTCAATGAAAATACTGGTCCAGAAATAGACCGGTATGTTCAATGAAAATACTGGTGGCACCGACGGGAATCGAACTGGCGACAGGGCCCAGATGGTAGAACTTGACCACTGGGCTATCACGGTGTCCATAATAATAATAATAATAATAATAATAATAATAATAATAATAATAGTGCTTCTCAGTCAATGGCGAATGCATTTCTGCACATCTGCCTCCATCGTCTCACCCGCGAGGGGTGTACGAAGATTTGACGATAGGCTCTACTGACACCCCCGCAAGGCAGCTCCAAGCCTTCCAGACAGACCAATACTTTCAAAGAAAATATCCTTTGAAAATACTGGCACCGACGGGAATCGAACTGGCGACAGGTCCCAGATGGTAGACCTTAACCACTGGGCTATCGCGGTGCCACTAATAAAAATAATAATGATAATAATAATATTATCATAATAATAGACTTATCAGTCAATTGGCCTTTGATCCTGTCGGACATGTGCCTCCATTGGTAGCACGGGGCCGTTCGGTGACGCGGCTCCGCTCCAAAGACTCGACTGGCAATAATAATAATAATAATGATAATAATAATAATAGTGCTTCTCTGTCAATGGCTGATGCATTTCTGCACATGCGCCTCCATCGTCTCACCCGTGAGGGGAGTACGAAGAATTGACGATAAGCTCTAATGACACCCCCGCAAGGGCAGTTCCAACACTTCCAGACGGGCCGGTATGTTCAATGAAAATACTGGTCCAGACGGATCGGTATGTTCAATGAAAATACTGGTGGCACCGACGGGAATCGAACTGGCGATAGGGCCCAGATGGTAGAACTTGACCACTGGGCTATCACGGTGTCCATAATAATAATAATAATAATAATAATAATAATAATAGGTTTCCTCAGACTATAGCATCAGATCCAGATCCTGGACATGTGCCTCCATAATAATAATAATAATAATAATAATAATAATAATAATAATAATAATAATAATAATACTATTTACTATATCTGAGGCGTACTGATGCAGCTAATGGCATATCCTCAACGGACATAAGCCTCCAATACCCTTGTTCGAGGTCCTCCACCCCCCCGTGTCAGTCTCTCGCCTGATGATCGGGGCCACCGATGGAGCTCCTGAGGGCAAGACTGCACTAAGCCGAGGTTATTCCGCAGTCCCAGCAACCTCTTGCAAGACGTCACCGAATGTGCAAGTGCATACACCAAGCGCGGTTGCTAGAGCTGCCTCGAAACCCCACCCATAACAATCTGGTGTCTGCTGGGTCCTGGGCTATCAACCAGCATATGCGGAGTTTAAGATCTTTTACGCGCGCAACGACCCTCCTCCCCAGCATCTACCACCAAAGGGTTATGAGTTGGCGTCACAGTTTAACGCCTTGAGGCCATTGGGCTGGAACTCTGTTTAGCAAGTGAGACTAGGTTTTTTCATCGGGATTTCCCTCAAATATGTCACAGTCAACACTCCAAGGCAGATTTACTATATCTGAGGCGTACTGATGCAGCTAATGGCATATCCTCAACGGACATAAGCCTCCAATACCCTTGTTCGAGGTCCTCCACCCCCCCGTGTCAGTCTCTCGCCTGATGATCGGGGCCACCGATGGAGCTCCTGAGGGCAAGACTGCACTAAGCCGAGGTTATTCCGCAGTCCCAGCAACCTCTTGCAAGACGTCACCGAATGTGCAAGTGCATACACCAAGCGCGGTTGCTAGAGCTGCCTCGAAACCCCACCCATAACAATCTGGTGTCTGCTGGGTCCTGGGCTATCAACCAGCATATGCGGAGTTTAAGATCTTTTACGCAATAATAATAATAATAATAATAATAATAATAATAATAATAAGTAGGGGCTGCGCCAACACCTGAAAGGATGGTTTGCGGTGCGCTTCGCGCACCACCACCCCCCCACTCCCCCCCACCACCACCCCCTCTTCCCAAGGTCGCTTTTCCTCTCATTCTCACATGGACAACTTTTTCAGCCTTGGAGCAACCTCAGCCATTCATTTTGTTGCCGGCAAATTCGCTTTGGGTACGTACAATTGCGGGGCTGGGGTTTCCGAGGGGAGGGCCCCCCGGACCCCCACTTTCCACAGTCGACAGGGTAGGTTTAATTGCCGGAGGTAACCGCCATAAACCCTTCCGGTACAACTCTTAGAGCCTTGGAGCATTCTCAGCCATTCATTTTGGTGCCGGCTAATATGCGTGGGGTATGTACCATTGCCGGGCTGGGGTTCCCGGGGGGAGGCCCCCCGGACCCCATCCCCCCCTTCCCCGTCGACAGGGTACGTTCTATTGCCGGAGGTACCAGCAGAACGCAAGTGTAAGCTCTGGTGGCACAAAAACCTAACATCTCTGGATATTGTGCCACCCGGCACCAAAACTTTTGGATCTCCGAAGAGAGCTCACCGAGAGGTATCGGGTACACCAAACATCAGCCTCAAACTCCCTCTGGTGTGCGCGAACGGCGCCTGGTGGCGCAAAACCCTCAAATTTCCGGTATTTACGCCACCCGGCGCCACAAGTTTTATATTTTCGAAGAGAGCTCATCAAGAAGTGTCAAATACATCAAATATCGGCCGCTAAATCCCTCTGGTGTGCGCAAACGGCTGCCTGGTGGCACAAAGACCTCAATTTTCCGGTTTGTGTGCCACCCGCGACCAAAACGGGTACGTACAATTGCAGGGCTGAGGTTCGCGGGGGGGAGGGCCTCCCGGACCCCCCTTCGCCGTCGACAGGGTACGTTCAATTGCGGGAGTACCGGCAAGTACTCCCAAAAAAGCAAGGAATTTTGGCATTCAGGACACTCATCTAACGCAAATATTTGCGCGAATTCCAAAAAATTATATCAGCATCAAGATCGAGTCTGCGGCTAGCCACCCTGTCAATATGAGCTCCCAACTCCTGGTTCACACAAACCATGATTTATAGGGACAGGGGGTGCAAAAATAGGACAAAAGCAAGGAATTTTGGCATTCAGGACACTGCCCTAACGCAAATATTTGCGTGAATTCCAAAAAAGTTATATCAGCATCAACATCAAGTCTGGGGCTAGCCTCCCTGTCAATATGAGCTCCCAACTCCTCCTGGTTCCCACAAACCATGATTTATAGAGACAGGGGTGCATAAAAAGGACAAAAAAACAAGGAATTTTGGCATTCAGGACACCCCTAACGCAAATATTTGCGTATATTCCAAAAAAAATATATCAGCATCAAGATCGAGTATGGGGATAGCCACCCTGCAAATATGAGCTCCCAACTCCTCCTGGTTCCCACAGACCATGATTTGTAGGGACAGGGGTGCGGAAATGCGGGGGGGGGGGGGGGGGGTTAACAATTTCCATTTTCCCCCTCGCCCCAAACCGCCCACCCCCTACTCCCAACACCTTTCAGGGATAATAATCCCTGAAAGGTGCTGGGGGAGGGGAAATAGGAAATTGTGCACCCACACAAGGAAATTTGGCATTCGGGACACTCCTCTAACGCAAATGTTTGCGTGAATTCCAAAAAAATATATCAGCATCAACGAGCCTGGGGCTAGCCACCCTGCAAATATGAGCTCCTAACTCCTCCTGGTTCCCACAAACCATGATTTATGGAAACAGGGGGTGCAAAAATAGGCCAAAAAACCAAGGAATTTTGGGATTCAGGACAATACCCTAACGCAAATATTTGCGTGAATTCCAAAAAGCTATACCAGCATCAAGATCGAGTCTGCGGCTAGCCACCCTGCAAAAATGAGCTCCCAATTCCTGGTTCCTACAAATCATGATTTATGGGGACAGGGATGTCTGGGTCATCAACGCGCTCGAAAATCCTCTTCCATGAGCACTTCTTCTTCTTCTTCTTCGCTCTTGTTTCCGCGACCTTCGTCTCCCGGGTGGGTTTTTTGGAGTACTTGCCGGTACCTCCGTCGTTCCGACAAACCATGATTGGTGCGAAAATGCGCGGGGGGGGGGGGGGTACACAATTTTCATTTTCCCCCTCCCCCCACCCCCCAAACCCCCCACCCCCTTGACCAACACCTTTCAGGGATAATAATAATAACAATACTATATCTGAGGCGTACTGATGCAGCTAATGGCATATCCTCAACGGACATAAGCCTCCAATACCCTTGTTCGAGGTCCTCCACCCCCCCGTGTCAGTCTCTCGCCTGATGATCGGGGCCACCGATGGAGCTCCTGAGGGCAAGACTGCACTAAGCCGAGGTTATTCCGCAGTCCCAGCAACCTCTTGCAAGACGTCACCGAATGTGCAAGTGCATACACCAAGCGCGGTTGCTAGAGCTGCCTCGAAACCCCACCCATAACAATCTGGTGTCTGCTGGGTCCTGGGCTATCAACCAGCATATGCGGAGTTTAAGATCTTTTACGCGCGCAACGACCCTCCTCCCCAGCATCTACCACCAAAGGGTTATGAGTTGGCGTCACAGTGTAACGCCTTGAGGCCATTGGGCTGGAACTCTGTTGAGCAAGTGTGACTAGGTTTTTTCATCGGGATTTCCCTCAAATATGTCACAGTCAACACTCCAAGGCAGATTTACTATATCTGAGGCGTACTGATGCAGCTAATGGCATATCCTCAACGGACATAAGCCTCCAATACCCTTGTTCGAGGTCCTCCACCCCCCCGTGTCAGTCTCTCGCCTGATGATCGGGGCCAATTAATAATAATAATAATGATAATAATAATAATAGTAATAGTGATAGTAACTAGGAGCTGCGGCAACACCTGAAAGGATGGTTTGCTTGCCCGACCCCCCCCCCCCCCTCCTCCTCTTCCCAAGGTCGCTTTTCCTTTCATTCTCACATGCACAACTTTTTCAGGGTTTGTGGGAGCCAGGAGTTGGGAGCTCATATTGGCAGGGTGGCTAGCCCCAGACTCGATATTGATGCTGATATAGTTTTTGTGGAATTCACGCAAATATTTGCGTTATGGCAGTGTCCTGAATGCCAAAATTCCTTTTTTTTTTTCGCACCGCTGTAGGAATAAATCATGGTTTGTGTGAACCAGGAGGAGTTGGGAGCTCATATTGGCAGGGTGGCTAGCCACAGACTCGATCTTGATGCTGATATAATTTTTTTGGAATTTACACAAATATTTGCGTTAAGGGAGTGTCCTGAATGTCAGAATTCCTTGTTTTTTTAGCCTATTTTCTGCACCCTCGTCGGAATGAATCATGGTTTGTGTGAACCAGGAGGAGTTGGGAGCTCATATTGACAGGGTGGCTAGCCGCAGACTCGATGTTGATGCTGATATAGTTTTTTTGGAATTCACGCAAATATTTGCGTTAGATGAGTGTTCTGAATGCCAAAATTCCTTGTTTTTTGGTAGTACTTGCCGGTACCTCCGGCCATTGAACGTACCCTGTCGACGGGGAAGGGGGGGTCCGGGGGACCCTCCCCCCGGGAACCCCAGCCCTGTAATTGTACGTACCCGAAGCGACTTCGCTGGCACCAAAATGAATGGCTGAGAATGCTCCAAGGCTGTAAAAGTTGTGCATGTGAGAATGAGAGGAAAAGCGACCTTGGGAAGAGACGGGGGGGGGGGGGGGGGGTGCACAGTTTCCGATTCCCCCACCCCCTACTCCCAACACCTTTGAGGGATAGTAGTACTAGTAGTAGTAGTAGTAGCAGTAGTAGTAGTAGTAGTAGTAGTAGTAGTAGTAGTAGTAGCAGTGGTAGTGGTAGTAGTAGTAGTAGTAGTAGTAGTAGGGTAATAGGTAGTAGGTAGTAGGTAGTAGGAGTAGGTAGTAGGCAGTAGGTAGGTAGTAGGTAGTAGGTACGAGCTACGAGGTAGTGGGCAGTAAGTAGTAGGTAGTAGTAGCAGTAGTAGTAGTAGTAGTAGTAGTAGTAGTAGTAGTAGTAGTAGTAGTAGTAGTAGTAGTAGTAGTAGTAGAAGTAGTAAGTAGTAAGTAGTATTAGTAGTATTAGTATTAGTAGTAGTAGTAGTAGTAGTAGTAGTAGTAATGTAATTCAATGCAATTTAATGTAATTTAATGTTATGTTGTGTAATTTAGTGTAATGTAATTTAAGGTACTGTAATGTAATGTAAGGTATTGTAATGTAAAATTTAATTCAATGTAATGTAATATAATCAAAAACGAGACATCGTGGTGTTTTGTTCTCCGACTTTGCCCTGTAGGGGACAAGCCACCGCTACTACTGGCCTTCAGAGAGGAGGTAGAGATGCACGGGACCGGTGAGTTTTTGCCACACACACACACACACATGCATCCCACATCATTTCTCTTCTCGCAGCGCTCCTTTGTCTTCACGTGCATGTGTCTTCATCTATGTCAAATGATTTGACTTTCTGACTTTTTCTGTTTACAAACAAGCTGAATATTAAGTTGATATTTGGCGCGATTCCGATGGTGTATGAGTTGTGCATTATTTCGAGTACTTTTATCAAAGCGCTGCTTTCTGAGGGCAGTTTCTTGCCTACGAATTCTTTCGCCATTTAGCCCTGTCTGATGGGGGCAACCGGGACGGTGGAGCATAAACTTGCGCGGCTTAATCACGTCGACTCGAGTTATCCGAGCACGACTCAACGATACACATGTTTTTGGGCTGAGACATCCAGAGCAAATCGCTAAATACCTGAAAAGATTTCATGTGAAGTATCAAGTATCTAAAGAGTTCGGGGTGCTGTTTTACAAAAATTCCGCGACATCTTTCAACGATGGGGGTGTTTGGAAAGTGCATCCCTCCCACCCCCCACCCCCCCCCCCCCCTCCTCCAACTGGGACTGCACCAGTTGATTCTTTATGTGTGCGTTACCTACCTACTTTTTACATTTGTGTATTTTGTACTGTTTATCTTGTGTAAAAATATGATGTATTTATGTATGTATGTATGTGTGTATGTATGTATCTATGTATCTATGTATGTATATATGTATGTATGTATGTATGTATGTATGTATGTATGTATGTATGTATGTATGTTGTATGTATGTATGTATGTATGTATGTATGTTATGTTATGTTATGTTATGTTATGTAAATGTAAATGTAAAGGTAAAGGTAAGGGTAAGGGTAAGGGTATGTATGTATAGATGTATGTATGTATAGATGTTTGTATGTATAGATGTATGTATGTATAGATGTATGTATGTATAGATGTATGTAATGTAATGTAATGTAATGTAATGCAATTCCATGTAATGTAATTTAATGTAATGTAATGTAATGTGAATGTAAATGTAAATGTAAGTGTAATGAAATGAAATGTAATGTAATGTAACGTAACGTAACGTAACGTAATGTAATGTAATGTAATGTATGTATGTATATATATTTGTGTGAGTGTGTTTTTTTTTTTTTTTTTTTTTTTTTTTACAGCCACAATGTCCCCTTCCCTTCCCGCCTTGCTCACATTTGCTTGTTGCCAAGTTCTGTTGTTGAGGCGTTCCGCATTGTGTTGGTATGGCGGTCTGTAGGCCGCGGGGGCGTCGCGGCATGCCTGAAGAACCCAAGCTCTACATCGGTATTCCAGTCCCTTGTTTACTTTGCTTCGTCATTTTGCAGCGGGGGACACGGTGTGGCACTGCTGACATTTAGTCTCTCGTATTCTCGATCAAATATCTAGTTTCTGATGTCTCATGGATGCTCTTCATGGATGCTTTTCATGAAAAGATGCTCTCTCATGTTCTTTTTTGCCTGTCTTGATATATCTGTCCGGTCTCCCGGCTCTCGACCCGGACCGCCTTTGCTGGACGCCGCCCCTCCCGGCCGTATGTATGCTGCGGGTCTGTTTTGCCGGTGTCTGGGCCGGATCCTTCCGCCACTACTGGAATTGCACCGGCCTGTCCGTGCTCTGCGTGTGGCCCTGACTCATTCCTACCTTGCGGTGCGTCCCATCTGGTCCGCTGCTGTGCTTTGCGCCTGGTCCTTGAGGCAATTTACCGGCCATCACTACCAACACCGAGTTCCATTCCGCTCTGAGCCAATTCGGGAAAGTTGCCGATTGTGTGGTCATGAACGGTGGATTCGGTTTCTGCACCTTCGCGGGGCCAGACGGCACGGATAACGCCATGCGCGGCTCTCTAGAACTCCATGGCCGGTTAAATCTCACTCCGAGTTTTGCATCCTGTCTACTTGAAAGAAAGCACATTGTCCTGAGTAACATCTATGACATATTGTGATTCTTTCTTTTCGGATATACTGCATCGGACACATTAAGCACACATGCACAAGTGCGCGGAAACACTCACACAAGATATACTGACATGGTAGCACCTGTGTGTTTGCTAGTATTTTGACAATAGAGTATGCTCGCCCCAAGGACAAGTCTGGTGGAGGTGGCGGTGGCCGTCCGCCCTCTCCTAGATCCCGCCGGTCAGTGCACCCAGCGCTTATGTCTTCTGCCACTTTGTCATCCTACACCCTGGTCGTATGTAGAAGAGATGACAGACGGTACGAACCCTACGCAGAACGTGCATATCCTTCACGCGACCGATACAGTCCGCGCGGGGGAGGCAGAGGTCACCCACACGTAGCACATGGTCACAATATATATGTACTGTGCGCGGTACAGGTCGCTACGACTACTACGATGATGAGTATGAGGAAGACTACTACGACAGCAGAGAGTCTGGCTACGGTCGCGGAGGACGGGATGATGGACGCTACAGGTACACTCGATCTCAGCCTCTTCGTCTATTGGTAGTGTTCGCCCTGTGGTGGCAAGGTCGGACTATGACTACCCGCCGCGCGGCAGAGACTCGTACAGCAGAGGCTATGGCAGGGATACCTACAGCCGAGACTCCTTCGGCCAAGATGGCTATGACCGGGAAGCATACGCAGGAAGGGAATCATACGCCAGAGACTCGTACTCCAGTCGTTATGATGATGATGAATATGGAGGTAGGATATCATTTTGAGATCACTCGGTGAGAAAGATCGCGTTGATTAGGTCCTCCTAGCTCTGGGGATTATGGTCCCTCTTCGCACCGAAGTCGCAGTAGAGATCGTTATGAATCGAGCCGTGAAAGATACCATCCCTACCGTTCTAGCCGCGGTAAGCACATCCTCGACCATCGTGCTCGCATTTGTGATTTCTCGTTCACAGACGATGGATCTCGTGGAGGCTTTGGCGGTCGCGGCAAAGGTTATCCAAAGGAACCACATCCATAACGATGCTGTGTTGATTATGTTGCAGGAACGGATGACTGGGGGCGGTATCCTGCAGATGGGGGCTACTAATATTCAGGCAGAGAATGTATATGTGTAAAATTTTCAGCAAAAATTATTATTATTATAATATAATAAGACAGGAAGCGTTGCTCGAGCAGTGCTGCAGTGGGTGAAAGGCCTTAACAAAGCCCTCGCTTGTCCTGTGTACTCTAGGCATGTACATGAAAAAAATGAAGGGTCACGGATTTTAATAAAAATAGCATTGTCAGTAACATTTTGGTACCACATGACGATTTACAAAATATGAGGATCAGATGTGAAGCCTGTGGTGAACACGGTGCATTTGAAAAAAGCGAAAAACTAGTAAAAATTGAGTTATCGGAATGAATACCGTACCGGACCGGACCGAATTATCAATATTGTGCCGGAAACTTTCAAGTTACACTTCTATTTTTAGTTCCGTTACTTCATTTTTCCGTTTATTTATCAACTTAGTGTCATAACTTGTAGTTGTTACGTTTTCAACTGCCGTTAACAGATCAATTTATTCACTTCCCTTTACCTGTTAACTTTTTAGGAAATGTTAACTCTTGCGTTTTTCCACATATCGTTATGCATATATATATATATATATCTACAGTTTATTTCCCTAGACCGGCGCTTTTTCCTGTCACACTGTCCCAGTCATATGGAATAATAATAATAGTGTTGAAGTATTAATCAGAAAATAGACATCTACTAGTACGCCAGGTACTGAAAGTGGCAGCCGGTTTTCCGTCCTTTTTACTCAAGTTTATTTTTTCCCAGACTGACTTGAACAACTCCAACTGCTACATTGATTAGGTAATTACCCAGTCACTCACGGACCTCAGCCTAATACTAGTACCTTTACACTCCGGCCCCCGGTTTGCTGAGGGACTCCGTTAGAAGCCACGATGCCACTGTGACATAAGTAGATGATGGCTCTAACGATCATTGGACAATTAATTAGATCCTTCCTCCTCAACTACGTCCGTATTGCTATCATCTTTGGTACGTTTTCCTTATTCATTACGGTTAGTAGTATTATTAGTTATTAATACAGTCATTTAGAGTATCTTTTCTGGTACTGGTGGCACTAGCTTTTTATCATTACCATTATTGCCCATATCAGGCCGTTTCGTGAGTCATTTTCTGGAGGTACATCTTTTGTGTGACGTCGTCAGTTGGACTGGCGGGAATGTTCAGTATTGTTAACTTTTTTTACGTGGGAAGCAGTTGGCCGGTAGGAGGGGAACGCCCCGAGTTCTGTCACCGTTTGCCGAAGTCGCGAGGGTTTTCTCCCAACGGGTTATCGAGCCTTGGAGCGTGACCTGTGCAACGGATCGCAGAAGAGAACCTTCGTTAAAGGGGTGAGGGTTCATCTTAAGTGACCCCATTACAGGAAAGTGCGCATTTTCAATTGTGTGGCTACAGCTGATCACTGTAGACACTACCCACGCTCTGCTTTGCTGGTGTGCAGTGCAAGGGCAAGGTGGGGGACAGGACAGAGAGCAAGACACCGAAGCGTGCAGGGCGCAGGGAGGGTGAGCCTCCTAAAGGGTGTGGTGCTTTTGTCAGCTCGGTGACGTGGCCAGTTGTGATTGATTGCCGTGGTAACTGGGGGATTGAGCACCCCTGGCCCACGGGACACAACAAGTTACAAAGCAAACTGAGTACAAAGCAGTAGGTCTGTTGTGATTGATTGCCGTGGTAACTGGGGGATTGAGCACCCCTGGCCCACGGGACACAACAACCTACATTACAAAGTTACTGTTGAGCAGTAGGCCAGTTGTGATTGATTGCCGTGGTAACTGGGGGATTGAGCACCCCTGGCCCACGGGACACAACAGCTTACCTTGCTAAGTTCTTGTCGCATTCGTACTGCATCATTGCATCTACTCCTTGTATTGTTGTAGTGACTGTGTGAGGAGTGAGAGAGAGGTGTGGTGAGGGAGTGAGCTCTGAAGAACCGTGCGTAGGGCACGAGGGGAGGAGCGAAAGGTGAGTATTTAGGTGGTTGTACCAAAACAACTACAAACCTAGGTAGGTTGAAGAACTGACTTTGCAGATAGAGCTGCTAGTAGGTGGAAAGCTATCATAGGTGGTAGCTGAGGTAGCCTCAGTGTAGTTTGAGCATTAGAGTCAGTGGTAACACACGTGGTTGAAGAGAGAGAGAGAGAGAGAGAGAGAGAGAGAGTAAAGGGTGGTGTGGACAAGCAAAACACTATTCTGTGTAGTGTGTGTGTGTGAGTCTGCTCGTGGCCTCTGTTGTGTTCTCTCTGTGTGGGTGTGTGTGTGGTTGCTTGCCTGTGTCTGTGCCATCAGAACAGAGTGAGCATAGCGTGACCATATCTCTATTTGGCAAGTAGAGAGCATAGCTGTGTGCTGTGTGTAAGTGTGTGTGTGTGGAGCGTGTGTCTGTTCGAGACTGACGGTGGTTAGAAATGACTACGAGTAAGACAGACAATAGGATTACGTTCACAGGCAAAGAGGCATGGATGCTATTGCATAGGCAGGTAGTGCAAAGCTGTAATGCTAAGGCCCCTAAGGAAGTGCTGCAGGGTGCTGACGCCCACAAACAATATCTACATCGCGAAAACGTATTAGGGATACAGCTTAAGGATAGAGAGGTGCCCCCCTTTATACTAGCTTGGGAAGAGATAGCAGAGTGGAATGATTGGGCGTGACTTGGACGAAGAAGTAGTAAAGGAATACTTCGAGGACAAAGCCAAGGGTTCTACTCGCCTGTGGCCTATGCCCAACCCCAAACCGGAAGCTCCAGACCTTGAGGAGGCGTTAGGGGTAGAGGAAGAAAGGAAACCCCAGCCAAGCGCTACAAACCGGTTTTTGGCAGTCCGATAGATGAACCAACCACAGAGACTGAAGAGGGAAAGGAGGAGGAGGAAGATGAAGACCGGCACCCCTCTGACCTCTACTCTAGTGGGTATGCTAGCACTGACAAACCTAGGCTGTCAACTGGCAAGGGCTCAGACTTAGAGGGCGACAGCAAGTGTGGGGCCTCCCGAGGACAGACGGACCCCTCTAAGGTCAAAACCCCACTAGGGGGTGCTGATCGTGCTGTCGCACTGACACGACAGGTGATGGCCTATGACGCTAGTGTACTTGCTGAAATGAGCAAGCAAAAGGAGAGGGTGTTCAATATCATCTATGACATGCTCGGGGGTGAAGCGAAGAGCCTAGTGCGTGACTTAGCTGATCCGGAGAAGCTGACCTTTGGCCAAAGCCCTAAGGCACTGTGGGACAGACTGCTAGCCCGGTACAAGAAAGCCGACCCCTCTGATGTTCAGGACAAGGTGAAGGAACTGAATGACTTCCTCTTTACGAGTAAGCAACAGTACGTCGGTCAGTGTGTAGACTTGAACGCTAGGAGAGACTGGTTGGCTGATTATGGCCAAGCCCCAACCGATGACCGAATGCAGCAAATAGTGAAGGATGCGTTAGTGGGCCCAAAGCAAGCTGACTCTAGGGTGAAGAAAGCTTGGCAAGTCTGGGTTGAAATGGCTTCAAGTGGGACTTTGCCTCCTGGTGGAGGTTCGTGCAAGATCGTACCCTGGAGCTAGACAAGAAGTTTGACCGGGCCAAAGTGACTAGTTCCGCAGAGAAAGGTTTGGCAGCTCGTAAGGCCGGAAAAGGGAAACCCAAGGACGAGTGCTGGCTCTTCAGCAAGGAAGGCAAATGCACTCGTGGGGCCTCCTGCCGCTACCTCCATGTTGGAGGGAAGGTGAGAGTGGTGTGTTTCTTGTGGGACAAACAGGGGGAGTATAGATGGGCCAACAAATGTAGGTTTGAGCATGACCCCACTAAAGCCAAGAAGGCCCCAACCAAACCGGCAGACACCCCCAAGGGGGAGAAAGGCAAGAAGAGTGAGAAGAGCAAGGGGCCAAAGTGCTTTAACTGCTTTGAAAAAGGGCACATCGCCGGGAAGTGCAGCAAGAAGTGCCGGTTGTAAGCACAAGTTGAGCAAGTGCCCTGACAAAAGCCGAAAGGAGAAGGGCGAGGTAGCAAAAGGCTCAAAAGGTGGGAGTGATAGCGATGACTCCGAGGATGAGGAGCCGGGCGTAGCCTTAGCTCAGATGGTAAAGTTCCTAACCGGCAAGTCGAACGACAAAGCCCTCATGGCTAAACCCGGGGGTGCCAACCTTCCCGAGCCGATCATACTTCCGGAGGACGAGAATAGCCTTGAGATCTTGCTTGAGGATGATGCCGACATAGATAAGATGAACGAGGGGCGATGCCATGGAGTAGCGGAAGGAAAGCGCCGGTGCGTAGCCCGGTTGAAGGAACTTGAGTCTCCCTTCAACAGCCTTAGGATTAAGGCAGCCACTCTCATCGATAGCGACTATTGCGTTGAGCATCAGTACCAGCGAGCCAAGCAAGAGAGAGAGAATGCCTTGCGCCGGTGGGCAGCCGACATAGCACGAAGGGATCACCTGGCTCTAATGTGCGAGATGGGAGAACGAGGGTTGGAAGCCCAAATCAAAAGTGGGAGTCATCCCCTAATGGTTGAGGCCATAGTGAGACACGAAGCCGCGAAGCGGGGTATCCCGTGGAACCGATCACTCTTGCCCATCATCCACTATGCAAAGCCCCGTGAACCCGGACAGTTCACCGAATGGGTCATTAGCCGACGACCGGTAACATGGGAGGCGTCTGGTGTATCCTCATGGCGGAAGGTGTACCGCCAACACGAACCTCAGGCCGGTGCACAAGCGAAGCATATGTACTTCAGAGGTGGGATATCCTCCCCTCGTGAGGAAGTTGTGCCCCCACCCGTAGCATCGGTGCCTGTTCGCGCCCAAGAGGTGAAGGGTACTCCCCTCCGTCCGGTAGCACCCAACCCCCGTGGAGAGAGTAAGGGTAGACCTAGCGGGGCGAGCGGGCCGTCAGCGGTACCTGCCCCGAAGGTTGAGATTGGTTCAAAGGCCGAGCCGGCTGAGGCTGGTAGTGGTATCATGAGCCAAAATCTGAAATCTTTACTCAAAGCAAAAAGGGAAAAGGTACATGGGGTGAAGGTGAGGCCCGGCCCGGAGGACTACCAACCCGATGGCCTGGCGGACGTGGAAGATGAGCCCCCGGAGATGCAGCCCGAGGCCGATCCTTCCTCGGAATCCGACGGGGAGGGGGAGCGTGAAGGTGAGGAGTCCCCGGCTAGAGATGGGGACGTGGGTAGAGCTCCGGTAAGGGAGCCGTCCCCCATAGGCCCCGACCATAGTGCTGATGCAGACCCAGGTAGTGGGGATGCTACCGCCGGGACCGATAGCAGTCCGGTGACTACGCCCTCCACCAGCCCAAGCAATAGGCGTAGGTCAGTGGGCGCTCGTGCGTTTGGCTTCCTTGAGACGGTCCGAGCCTCCGTGAGTGGGATGCCCTCGTTTGCGTCCCATGCTAAGACGGTACCCCCTGCAGACCGAAAGGTGACTTCCCTGTTACCCCCTACTACTAGTACCGGTCCGTCTACGGCCCCCTCAACCTTAGCTGAGCCTGATAGTCCTACACGACTAGGTACCGGAGAGCGGGAGAGTCGACTCCGAGCCGTGGCAGAGCAGCAAGAGGAGATGCTCCGGTTGCATCGTCCGGCGTTGAGCGGTAAGGAAGAAAAAGATGAAGCTGACTTCCGGAACAGGTGGGGAGAATGGACTAGGCTGTTGTACAACTGGGCGCAGGGGAGTGAGTATCTCATGAACAAGCCTAGGTGGCCGAGACATTGGGCCGTAGCAGGAGCAGCAGCAAATAGTGCCGCAGGGTTTCAACCTCGTACTAGGCCGTTCAGAGTCGAGAAAGGGTGGTAGGCGGTGAGAGCGTACTAGAGAAGGAATATGCAAGTTTGCCGGAAGCCGAGGGAGAAGCTGACCCGGTGGACGACCTAGTTCATTTCATGACCGAACGCGGATGGATGGCTAAGGGGATCCGGCTAGCAGAACAAGCCCTCCTAGGACGGAGTGCGGACAAAGACCCCATGTTCGATTCGGGAGCTACGTTGCACTTTGTGCCGGCCGGAGCTGAACAACGCTTGTTCAACATTCAGCGAGGGATGAAACTGTAAGAAGGGCTCATTAGACATGGGGGGAAAAGAACAGGTTACATCTAGGTAGTGTGTGGGTTAGCCCCAACATAGATGAAACCTTAGTCTCCGGGCCTCAGTTAGCTAAGGAAGGTTACAGTGTTGTGCTCAACAAGAAGGGAGAGGGATACATCACTAAGGCCCGGATACCGGACATTTCCCCAGAGCTTAAGGCCGGGGTCCTTTACCTAGACGCCAAGGACAAAGTGTGGCGTTTCGTGACGTCCACCGACCAAGAGCTAGCTGCGGATAAGATTGAGGGTAGAGCTTTCTTTGGAAAGGAGATGGCTAAGGTCACGGAGTTGACTAGTGAACAATTTCACCAGAAGTTCGGAGGGCCCGGAAGCGGCATGCAAGCCTCATCAGTGAAGCGTACGGAATCAAGATAGTGGGTGACAAAACCCATGAGCAAGCGGTAAAATAGTGTAAGGAGTGCCCGGCCGCCAAAGGGGGGAAAGTGAACCACCCGGCAAGCAACCAGTTGACGCAGGTAGGGAAGTTCGAAGCTGTGGCGTTCGACAAGTCCGGGTGCCTACGCAAACCCCTCTATGGTGGGTTTTGGTACGGCATGGTGAGAATTGAGACTAACACCGGGTATGCGTTTGGCTTCCTTCTAAAGGATGGCACCGCGGCACCACAAGTGCGCTTCATGCGGGAATGCATAAACTTCATTGAGACGCAAAGCGGCAAGAAGGTGAAGGAAGTCCGGGTAGACGGTGAGCATATCTCAGCTGACTTCAAGGAGCTAGTCCGGGACAAGGGAGTGAGGAAGAGGATCATCACCCTCAATGAACACAACAAGAACGCCTATGCCGAAGTGTCCCAACTTGACTTTTGGCGCAAAGCGCGTCATAACCTGGTTAGGGCTCAGCTACCCTATGAGCTCTTGGGATACGCGTGGCAACACGCTATCCTCTTACACAACCTTTCCCCGAAACGATCCGGTGGTGAGGTCCGGATGTTTGAGCTGATGCCCCGTGAAAGGAAGGTAAATTGGATAGCTTACCTTCATCCTTTTGGGTGTCTATGCCACATGGTCATCGAGGGCAGGTTAGGACACGACGAGAGCCGGACGCACAATGGCCGCCTGGTTAGGGCTGAGTTTGGAGTACTCCGCACACCTGATGCTGTGTGAAAGTAGGGTGTTCCCATGGCGAAACATCAAGAACTTTGACGACAATCAGCCGGCCTGGCCCCTGTTGCAACCCCTCTGGGAGAAGAAGGGACTGAGCTTGGAGCCATTCAAGGGAGACCCGTTAGTGGAAGACGCCGACCTTGAGCAGCTGTTTGTCCCAAAGCCCAGGGTGGGAGGGACCGACCCCGGGGGAGGCAAGAAGACCCTGGATCAGGGGGAGCTCGACAGCTCTGATTCCGACGGCGAAGTGGAGGAAGCGACCTCTGAACAGGAAGCAGTGAAAGCCGAGAAAGAGGCTCCCGAGCCCCACCCGGAAACAATAGGGGAGCTGAAGGGAAGGTGGGTGGAGACCCCAGCCACTCAGTGGGGCTGGGCCTGGGCCAAGAAGACCTATGGGGTGGGTTTTCGGGACAAGGGACGAGGTCAGGTGCAAGACGTGAGTGAACCCATATGGGTTAAGAAGCAGAAGAAGAACGGGCCAGCCCATTGGGTAAACTTTGAGGATGACGACTCCCCAGACCGTATGTTGGACTCGGAGATCGTCAAGTACCTTGCTGACGGTCCGGAGCCGCACATGCCGCCACGTTCACTAGGCCGGTGAGTGAGAAGCAAGCTGATGAGCTAGGGTACTGGGACGACGCCCGAGCCGAGGAGATGGCTACGCTCTGGGAGAAAGGTTGCTTCCGGAGAGTCCGAGCCGACTTAGTAGACAAGGAAGACATTTGTGAAGGGCGGTTCGTTGATGCCACCAAAGAGGCAGGGGGAGAGATCCTGAACTTCAAAAGCCGATGGACGGCCAAGGGTTTTCCATGATACAGGGATGGCATTTTGGGAAACGGGACTTCCCATCCCGTGTGCCCTTACCATCTTGATGCTTTTCGCCCTAACAGTGTTCTTTGGCTTAGTCTTGTTAACGTGGGACGTTGGCACCGTATACACCGAGGCGTCTGCCGCTGAGCAGGGGTATCGCCCCAGTTACATCGTACCACCGTTTGGTTTAGAAGAGCCGGGGTATGTGTGGGAAATGCTTAACTCTATGGCAGACCGGACGCGGGTCGCAAATGGTGGCGGTACAAGCTAGTCCCGTTCTTAAAAAGTTTAGGCTTTAAGGCTCATGTCGCTTTTCCGTTCTTCTTTTGGAATTGGCTATCCGGTAAGGATAAGCCTGACTTTGCTTTCGTACACGTCGACGACATAATGGGAGCGTTTAGTAGCAAGGAGGTGGAAGCCGAGTTCTTAGCCGCCGGTAAGAAGGCCTTTAGGTCTTTAAGCAAGAGGCTCCGACCGGGGTGGTAGGCCTGAACATAGAAGACAAGGAAGACTGTCGACTAGGCCGTACGATCAAGATCTCCCAAGAAGATTTCATTAAAGAGGCAGTTGAGAAGCTCCAGTGCACCGGTTTAGCTACAGCCGATTCGCCGTGGTTGATGCCGGGGGTACGAGCCGGGAAGCAATCAGTGCTAGAGCAGTTCTCGCCGCAGCACATCGTAGGTGTCCTCTTATTGACACGCATCACTCGGCACGAGGTTTTGGGCCCATTAGGCGAAGTAGCCACCCATGTCTCCAAGGCTGAGTTGTTCAATTATCAGCAAGCCGAACAGGTCGTACGGTACCTTAATGGTACCCGATCTAAAGGCATTCGCTTCACCAAGGCGAACGGCACCCGCTTGATGTCCTGGGCGGGCTCAAGTTGGAAGGGTACAGCTGAAGATCGCCGTGCCCGCCTAGCGGGGTTTCATTTCTTTCTCGGTGGCTCGGTGCTACCATTCTGCCTTAAGCGGAACGTGTCCGTGGCCCTGCCCAGTGATGCGACCCTGAGAGCGCGAGTGGAGGCAAAGGCGAGCGCGACACAGGACGAGCTAATGGCGACCGCGACCGGGTGCGGCGAGCTGGAGAAGGTGGCGGATGGTAAGCGTCTGGTGCCGGCCGCGCCGGAGGTGGAGGCATACCACGGCCAGGATAAAATATCTAACTTTGTGCAGGGCATCGCTGGGGGACGGGTCGCAGACGCGCTGGGGCCGTACGGGTGGGGGCAGCCCCCCATCCTGTACGGCGACAACCAAGGCGCCCTGGACCTCGCAGATACAAATGTGTTTTCTAGGAAGCTCGGGCACGTTGATCTGCGCTGCGCAATCGTCAACCAGAAGGTGGACGCTGGTCTAGTCGTCAACGAGAAGGTGGCATCAGCGGACAATGTGGCAGACGTCAACACCAAGCCGTCGCTCGGGGAGCCATACCTCCGACTGGTGCGGCCCGTGGCGAGCGACTAGCTTCGTCTGCGGCGTGGTGGCGCGCGCAGTGGGACTTCCTTCAACGTTTGGGACTTTCAACCCGTGGACTCTGGATAGGACTCTGGATAGGGTAGAATTCTGGATAGAGTAGAACCTTGGATTGGTACCCGATTGCAAGGGGATAGATTTTAGTAATTAGGCGACTAGATTGCCGAACTCCACAAGCTGTGGAGACGTAGGCTAGCGCCTCTGCTTGCATTGTTAGTCATATATTGTGCACGGTTGTGCTGCTTGCTCTTTAGTTGTTAATAGTGTAGCTATATTGCCGAACTCCACAGGAGACGTAGGATAGCTCACTTTGCGCTTGACTTATTTGCGTAATCTAGGTACTAGTTGCGCGTTGCATTGCGGACACTGACTCGTAAGGGAGTCTAATTAAGGGGGAGCATTGGACAATTAATTAGACCCTTCCTCCTCAACTACGTCCGTATTGCTATTTGGTACGTTTGCCTTATTCATTACGGTTAGTAGTATTATTAGTTATTAATACATTCATTTAGAGTATCTTTTCTGGTACTGGTGGCACTAGCTTTTTACCATTACCATTATTGCACATATCAGGCCGTTTCGTGGGTCATTTTCTGGAGGTACATCTTTTGTGTGACGTCGTCAGTTGGACTGGCTTGAATTGTTCAGTATTGTTAACTTCTTTTACGTGGGAAGCAGTTGGCCGGTAGGAGGGGGACGCCCCGAGTTCCGGTCACCCTTTGCCGAGGTCGCGAGGGTTTTCTCCCAACGACGACACACATTACATATGCCGGACCATACTGACTAACCGATTAATTATATTATTAATAATAGGTCTGACATCTATAATATGATTTTTATTTCAAGTTTATTTCACTATTTTTATATATCTTTTGATTTTTCTGACTCTCTGAGACTCTCCTTCTAGTCCTTTGTGTACACCTTTTATTTACCACTGTCCTTTCTCGATCCCTCATTTTCTTTCTCCCTCTCTTTTTTTTTCTTTTTTCTTTTTTTAACGCTTCATTTTTACTTCTTTTGTATCTCTTGGGTACCACTTCCATTTTCCTCTTACACTTCTCACTTTATCCTACTAGTAGCAAGTATTTTATTAATTAAAACAGTGTTTGCGTAAAAAAAAAAAAAAAAAAAAAAAAAAGAAAAGCATTTTGATTGATATTTGTGGATTAACATTTAAGTACTACTCATACTAAAATTATCTTATACATTTGAAGCTGTTTAATTTTGTAAACGATGTTTGAAGCTAATTCTAACAATTTCATCATTCTAACTTTCAAGTCAGTTTTTGATGTCACCGTTTAAACACTATTGGGTGAACGTCAAGGTATTCACTTGAAGTACGTTGGTGTTGGACTCGGAAGCGCTCGAGCTCGGTTCACTTCAGGCTTCTATTGTTGCGATTACCACAATGAAGCTTCGATTTTCATGGTTACAAGTGGGTACCAGTCTTTTGTCAAACG
Source organism: Paulinella micropora (assembly GCA_019918135.1). NCBI lineage: Eukaryota > Cercozoa > Imbricatea > Euglyphida > Paulinellidae > Paulinella > Paulinella micropora. Next base: position 54,547 of record WBZZ01004510.1, read on the forward strand.
CTTCTGGGTTCAAGAGTTGAGCTTCCCGTCAGCGACCGCTCACGTTACATGCACGCCAATCCAAAGGGCACGTGGGACAGCCACCGCAAGTTTGGCAAGTCCACTGAGACTCATCCTGACAATTGGCGCAGTCGCACTCGCTAGAGAGAGAGAGAGAGAGAGAGAGAGAGAGAGAGAGAGAGAGAGAGAGGGAGAGGGAGAGAGAGAGAGAGAGAGAGAGAGAGAGAAGAATTACATGAAAGTGACGATAGCGATGATACACATATATACATCTCCACTCACACTACCAGCGGAGTCACTTGTATCTATGCAAACAGTGGTCTTAGATCTCGAATGATTATCTTGAACTTAAAAAGAGAGCGACTTACTCATCATTTTCATATTGGGAGGCAATTTCCCAGCCGTTATCGCAAGTGAATATCAATCGGGAGCACCCTGCCAACACAAGTCAACACACCCGATCCTTGAGCTCTTTCTCAACTTCCAACGGTGCGTCGCCGCCACAGGTTATCAAAACAGAACTGCAATGTGTTTATACTTGAGCCAAACCGCGTGACATTGATTCTTTTTTATATTTGCTTCTTGATTAAACTCTGAAACCCTCCAGCTCTCCTGACTGTTCTCTCTTGCAGTCTTTTGACCTTTGCGTTTGCTCTTGCTACCGTCGCGAGCTACCTGCAGACAATTGCAAAGTATATGCAAACGATGCTCAAAGCTTGAATACTCAGGATGTTGCATACTTTATCCACCCCATGCATCCATCTATCTATTCATCTATTGTCAACCTGTTTTTATCTATCCAACAACCTCAAATTGGTTTCATTCTCGAGCAAGTGACAGACCTGGAGAGTGTTCATCTTGTGGTTAAAGTCCAACTCAGAGTTCTCAAGTGATGAGGAGCTGTATGCGTTATCATGATATCGATGCGCAACAAACAATCTATTAGAAACCGCGCACACGATCAAACCCCCAAAAACCAAGGCCAAACTTCGCCAAATCGACAGAGAGGTTTTTGGCCGTTCTGCCAGCATAGTGTCTACAAACACAAAGGGATGTGGACACAAGTACATTGCACAGTTGCAGTTGCGAATTCGAACTTACTAGCTCCAGGCTTGATACCTTGTCTGATCGTGGTTGCGTCATAAACCTCCATGATGGACGTTTCGTAAGGTCACAACCAAGCTTTTTATTTAGAAGCTGTCGTCTCGAAAAACTTGCTGTTCGTTAGGACTGATGAAGGGCTTTGCCTTAAAATTTTGTGTTCGGTCTATTTAAACGGCAATATTTGATAAAAGAAGCTTGGTGTACCATCTTTCACCATGGAGGTTTATGACGCAACCATGATCAGACAAGGTATCAAGCCTGGAGCTAAGTTCAAATTCGCAACAGTACTGCAAACTGTGCAATGTACCCGTCCTATGCGTGTGCTTGTAGACACTATGCTGGCAGAACGGCCAAAAACCTCTCTCTCGATTTGGCGAAGTTTGGCGTTGGTTTTTGGGGGTTTGATCGTGGGCACGGTTTCTCATAGATGGTCTGTTGCGCATCGATATCGTGATAACGCGTACAGCTCCTCACCGCTTGAGAACTCTGAGTTGGACTTTAACCACAAGATGGACACTCTCCAGGTTCTGTCACTCGAGCTCGCTCGAGAATGAAACCAATTTGAGGTGTTGGATAGATAAAAACAGGTTGACAATAGATGAATAGATAGATGGATGCATGGGTGGATAAAGTATGCAACATGCTGAGTATTCAAGCTTTGAGCATCGTTTGCATATACTTCACAATTGTCTGTAGGTAGCTCGCGACGGTAGCAAGAGCAAGAGCGAACGCAAAGGTCGAAAAGACTGCAAGAGAGAACAGTCAGGAGAGCTGGAGGGCTTCCGACTTTATTCAAGAAGACAAATTAAAAATATATAAAAAGAATTATAATTTAATGTCACGCGGTTGGCAAATATAAAGACATTGCAGTTCTGTTTTGATAACCTGATCATGACAGTGTGGCCATGTTTGGTGGCGGCGACGTCACCGTTGGAAGTGAAACAGAGCTCAAGGATCGGGTGTGTTGACTTGTGCTGTTAGGGTCTCGCCATACCTTGGAGGACCAAATGCGGTGTGTTCACTTGCAATAACGGCCGGGAAATTTATCTCCCCTGGAAGAATAATGGGTAAGTCGCTCTCTTTTATGAATCTCATGATAATCACTAAGACCACAAACACGCCTTGATTGCATAGATACAAGTGAATCCGCAAATGTGTGGAGATATCATTGTATGTATCGCTGTCGTCACTTTTCATGTAATTCATCTCTGTCTCTCTCTCTCTCTCTCTCTCTCTCGCTCTCTCTCTCTCTCTCTCTCTTCAGCCGATGCGAATGCCCCGATTGTGAGGATGAAACTAATCGGACTTGCCAGACTTGCGGCGGCTGTCCCACGTGCCGTTTTGAAAGAATTGCATGTCCTTCTGGGTGAACGTCAAGGCGTTCACTTGGAAGTACATCGGTGTGTTGGACTCGGAAGAGGCCGGCTCGAGCTCGGTTCACTTAAGGCCTCTATTGCTGCGCGTACCCTAATGAAGCTTCGATGGACATGTTTACATGTGGGTACCAGTCTCTTCTGGGTTCAAGGCTTGAGCTTCTTTCCGTCATTGACGGTGACATCATAAACTGACTTTCGTATTAAATGGTCATCCACAAATGTAGATCAAATCCGCATTGATTTTTTTACGCAAACACTGTTTTAACTCTTAAGTGTACGGTCCACTCGATCCATTCAAGTGGATCTAAATTTTATAAGTCAAAATAAAGAGTATTTTTACTCGATTGAGCTCGCAGATTACTTGCTAAAAAAAATATATTTAGAGTTATAGTTGTGAGCTAAAAAAAACAATTTTATCTGAGGCATATGACATGTGAAAATAGTTGATTTTGCTATTAATATATTAATATTTCATGTAATATACTTTAAAGTACTTCTGTGAATTTGCTAAGCTACATAGGTCAGTACTATGCGTTGAAAAGTAACAAACAAACATTAAACACATACAACAAAATAGCATAGCACAAAATTAGCATCATAATTGACAGATAGAACGAGATTGATACACTTTAAAATTTCGAAAATTATAGTAATGTAAGTTTGGATACAACCCCAAGGAATAAATACACAACGAACTCTTATTAATATATATTAAAAGTCTCCATGGCTGCAATAAGTCCTAAATCAGAGAGTAGGTGAAATACCAGTAAATAGCTGAGAGGTCACTTCGTTTATTAATATTGTACAATACGTTCAGTCACGGCGTGACCGTACTTTTCAACCCAAGCAAGTAGAAATCTACGTAAATAAACGACTCTTGAAGTGACCGCTCTGCTATTATATTTATTAATACTGGTATGAGTTTCACCTGCTCGGAGGCTCTGGAGTCAAGACTTAATGCAGCCGCATACAGATCTTTAATATATAAGAGTTTGTTGTGTAATTACGGCGGGCGGCCCCTTGGGGTTGTAATATAGTGCCAACTGTTTGTGTAAAATTAAATGTAATATTGTAAAACCATAGTGTTTGTGTAAAATTATTAAGTGCCACTGACTAAACTGCAAAGGGGCCCTTACGCCGACCCCGCCTCGCCGCGCTGTCGCGCGGCGAGGTGGGGCCCGGGTCGGCAGCGCGGGGTTGGCGTTGCCGTTGGGAAAAAATGAAGGTCCGGGTAGGGAAACTAGCCTGTTAACCGGAGGCTCCGGGATCCCAGTTGTCTACCACCATTTTACTGAGTCACACTGAGATTCAAAAGAACCAAAAAGGGAAACCAACCTCACCAAATTGGTAATATATGCACATAAAGGCAATTCGCCACCAGTAGCAGAAAATATGGTAATACAGGAATAATTACTAAGTATTAAGTACATAGGAGAGTGAAGCTACCGTGATTATACGGTTATGCTGTAGTAGGGGCTAGGATCTAATTAACTTTCCCAATGCTCCCCCTTAATTAGGGCCTAGGACCTCTCAGCAAACACACAGCCCGACGCCTGAGGAGAATGAAGAGCAAAACTATCCCCATCCCAAGTGCAACAATACCCAACACACAAGTCTCACCCTGTACTCAGATGAACAAAATTACTACTTAATAACAGCGAAAAATTTGTTAGGTCTGACCAGAAGAAACATTCAAGCCATATCAGAAATCCCATACTCTCCTAAATCGCCCCTGGCGATAGCAGACAATCAAAGTCAAATATGATCCAAAATACATAAACGTACCAATTGAATGGACAACAAAAATTGCAAAACCTAACTTCGCTTCAAACGACAAACACAAAATGTATGACAAAGCATTAACAATTACCAGATGTATATGCACGTAGTTACTATCCACTTGCTTAACCTTAAGCCAAGCACCAAGCAACAGATAAAGTCGCAAGTTAATTATGTACAACATCACCGCACTGATGTAACACAACAGGTAAAAGAAAAACAATGACGCCATGCATATGAATGTAAATATGATCACCCACAATAGGTACTATGATCTCCCCCTAACTCCGTATCCACTATGTCAAGGAAAGAAAATGAACTGAGCAATACAAAATAAAAGTAATCAAGGGGAAAATTGCCATTCCACAAATTTGACGCATGACCCGCCCCAGGAGGGCGACCCACCGTCCAGCCTTACATGGAACTCCCCCGGCCCCGCCGCCCTGCTCCGCCGTCCGTGATGCAACCTACATGTTCATTCCTGAAAACTGAGCGTCAAATAGCTCGCCACCGCGCCGCCATCTGCCAAGTGTAGCGCCTTCCGTCGTAGCGATATCAGACCGGGCAGCGAAGCTCCACCGTCCTCCCGCGCCTACCCGGCGCGACACATTGCTAGGTCATAACGACCAAAGTTAACTCCTGGCCTACATCGGCCACCACGGTCTACAAACATACGCCTAATGCCTCGGCCCGCGGCCAACTGCTCCAGAACATCCGGCCGACCAGCAACACCACGTGCACCAAACGCCATGAGCTCATCATACTGCCTTTACCCTCCGCTGACAATCGAATAGGAAATATAAGCAACCCCCCCCCCCCTGGTGGAGGGAGAAGAAATACGTCCGTCACGCTCCGACCATCACAAAGCAGAAAAGGTTCCATCTCCCCGGACGAATAACCTCCCCGACCAAAACGACTGCAACAGACTGCAAATCTCCAAGTGCACCATTGCAGAGACAGTCAACAAAAGCAAGCAAATTAAGTCCAGAGCAGGGTCCACACCGAGCACCAAGTCAAATAACTTAAAGGACCAACCACCAAAGATCGGGTCTAACTAGCGGCAACACCGTAACCCGCTCCACCCGCAGCTCCACGCTGCCGCACAAAACCGATTCCACAGAACACAACTGCCGAAGTAGCACAGCACAACCGATCCAATCAACCGGCCGAAGCCCGAAAGCCAAATGTCCGTGTCCTTTATCCCTCCCTCCTGAATGAGGGGAAACCACCGCCGCCGAAAGCGACTCCAACCAATTCACTGTGGCTCCTGCCACCAACAGCCTGAACTGAACGTCGCAAACAAGAACGTCCACCATGCCCCACAACCGGGACCACCTTCGCCTGTTGAAACGCACCCAGAAGGAAACCACCGCAGACGAACCCAAAGCAAAGTAGCGGTGTCTGGCGCCATCCTCCACCACGCTCGTTGCGGAGCTCCCACGATTCTGGGGCTCACACATGAGTTACTCAGGTTTTACATGATTCCATCATGTAAAACTGGTATAATTTCTGTACATGATCTCGTCATGTACGGTTTTTTGGGCAATTTCTATCATGTACTACATGCTGCTATCATGTTTGCATGACGTCATCATGGATAACCTGATATAATCATGTAATAAACTAGAGCATGATCTTGTCATGCAGGATATATCTGATAGTGCCACAAGAAGGAGATCCACGCAAAGTGATGGAACTAGTGGCAAGTGGAATCGAACCTGAATGAATGGCCGCGCGATGGCAGCAAAAGTGTCGCACCCAATCACTTGCACAAGGTCTGAAAGTGTGACATGAACCAGATGGTGCGAAGTAGCAGTGGGGAAAAGTGAATATGTAGAGAATACATATACAGGCGCACATGTATGCAGATGCACACTAACCCTATGTACTTGTTGGTGGGCGGTGGTTAGTGGTGATCATAGGAAAGGAATTCCTAGTTCAAGGAAGAACGAAAGCTCTAATTGCACATAGCAGCTGATTTTGTGCATCTGTGTGGCAAACTAGGTGATGCGCCACATCCAGGAAGGTGATGTTTGCGAAGCACACGAGGAGTGGAAAAAGAGAGACACGGAGCGGAAAAGAACAAGGGGGTTGGTCAGTGCCGAAGAGCAGTTGGAGGTCATGGATGGAGAGGAGGCGCAGATTTTGGTGAAGAGGGTGAGAAATTGGTTGCAGGAGGCTGATTTGACATATTTCAACACACAGGAGCAGGAACGGAATAGGTTGAAAGCAGGTAAGATCGTCGCAACAAGCTACTCGATACCTTGGTGCCAGCCGCGGTAAAGGAGGGGAGCAAAGTGTGGTGGATAATTCCAAGTAATACGAAGCGTGGCAAAAGCGTGAAGAAGCAACGGAAGTACGTAGACGTTGCCAAACTCACGAGACTTCTGGCGGTGGTCCTGGAGAGGGTGGAAGGTGACAAGGTGTCAGGGACAAGTTTTCATTTGGTGTTGCAGTGGGAAGTATTAAGCTCCAAGCAGAACGACCGGAATATCAAGGCTTTGCAAGGCCCAGTAGAGGAAAGGGACCCAGGGGGGACGTTTGCCCAAGCGCTTGCATTGTACGACGTTTACAAGCATCTTTGGAAGCACGCCACCCTAAGTGACGAAACGATGGTGTTCATCACACCAGAGCAGGCGGTGACCAAAGGAGCTACGCTCGCTGCTACCCTCGGCGTGTTGGAGGAAGTGAAGACTTTGCCTCAGCAGCCCAACAAGCCGGTTTGCAAGTAGGTAGACAAACCAGGCAGACCGTCCAAGGAACACGCCGTTACGGCTTGGACAATGAAGCCAACACGTGCTGCGTCAATACTGCGCTACTGCGAATTTAGTGTTCCAGCTGATGGGAGATGCATTAAGCCATGCACGGACTTAACGTGTCGCAATTGTATTGTGAAGAACCTGCGTCGATTTGTGCTGGGTCAGGCAACACCGCCGCAACAATTGTTGAGTCCATACCACCAGCATTCTTTGCAGGTCAAGTCAGTGTGCAGAACTCTGGGGTTGGGTCGTTACTTGGGACAAAGCTGATCCTATGGAAGTGTTGCAAGCTTTGTTGGACGGGGCCCGCCAGGTGGTGCAGATGGGAGAGGGGTGGAGGGCACAGCCTTCTGAGATGCAAGTGTGTCCGTTACAACGTCAAGGAATTTCCGGGAGAGACAACAAGGAAAATGTGGCCAGGAAAATAATGCAACGTTGTTTTGCCAGGAAGGAAATGGGAGCCATGTCGGGCTCGGCATGCCCGACTGTGTGTTGGCAGAGCGATGGATTACGCTTCCGCAAAATGCGACGCTGGAAAGTCTAGCGCATTGGGTGTGGGAAATGAGACCGGTGTTGCATTGCCGTGGAAGTGTACAGTCCGTCTACCAAATGCTGAAGCAATTTTTGAGCCCCATGTCGTATCGGATTGTGCCTACCGGTGCCAGAGATGCGACAAAACTGAAAGGAAAAGAGCCATAGCTACCATGAATGTACTGTATGGATGGCCGGCCATACTGCGACTGAATTTCACTAGAAGAATCACAGGGAAAGTTAACTACAACCAGACGTGGGAAGTGGATGCCCCAAGTGAGCTGATTTGTCCGAAGCCAGACAGGACATGGCAACGGGAAGCATGGGACCGAAGTACCAGTAGCAGAACCAGTGACACCAGCGCATGTGTGCGGTACAAGTTGTTTGCGGTGGCTGTTCACAACAAGGAGCGCGAAGATGGCGGGCACAACTGGAGCTTTGTGCTGAACCACAAAACAGGGGAGTGGTTCAGAGCGGATGACAACAAAGTAGATCGCATGGAGGACGGACTGCCTGCTAGGCAAGGTTGGAAAAGTGCAGGAGGGACAAAGGGAATGGTGGTTGGACTGTTTTACGCGAAGGAGTCAGGCAGCCATACAGGGCCGGGAGCAAAAGATGTGCAGGAGTGCCAGCTGGAGAAGGACACTTTTATAACGCAGGCAGACACGCTTGGATAAGGTTCAGCGTAATAGAGCATGTGTGTTTTAGGACGTGTATGATGTATGGTGGCGGAAAATGCCTGTCAAGCGTTAGTTGCTAGGGAAGATATTATAGTGCCAAGAATGGCATGTGTATATGTTTGCAGGTTCCAAAGGCAGTGCTATTGAGAGCACTGTGGGCCGGGCCCAGCACGCAGAGCAGGAGGCAAGGGCGTGGCCCGGGGACCCAGAAGCAGACAGAAGGAAGGCGAGGTGGACTGGGCCAGTGAGTCCCTGTATGCAGTATGGGCGGAAGGAGAGGTTTTGATTTGGAATGTGGAATGCCATGACAATAATACAGTATGGGTGGTTTTATGGCATCCGTACCCATTGCATCAAGCATGGCAGTCGAGGGATGTAAAAAACGGGCAGTGGAAGATGAATATATTCAAGAGGTTGGGGCCCTTGTACTACGACAGTCACGATGGACACTACCTGACAGTCAACAATGCACTCAGCAAAAATAACAATGTGCGGAAGCCAGTGTTATGTGAAATGGGGGTGAGGTACGAGCGAGGATTTGCACTTGTGGAGTTGAAACATGTCAGAGGCAAGCTCACTGAGGAATCCATGACAGCGCTGCAAGAAGTTTTCGCAGGGAATTTCAAGGAGGACAAGGCGCGAGACGCAACTAGCAAGTGTAAATGGGTCGAGCCAATGTACAGGAGGCAAAAGTGGGAGAGTCTTGTGGAAAGTATCAAAGTGAAAGGTATCAAGCCATACCTATGTTGGAATGACGAAGGAAGCGGTATTGGTAGCGGGAAGAAGGCAGTAGCAAAGGAGGAGAAGGCAGAAGCAAAGGAGGAGAAGGCTAAGTCGCAGCGTGTTATCTTGCGCAAACGCGCTGAACGGATGTCGGAAGAAGTAGACGAAGAGATAGAGAGGAGGGAAAGCCGTGACAGCGACGATGACACGGACGAATTTGCGGACAAGGTGCAGCAGCGTTTTGGGAACGAGCCGGAGTAAAGGCAAGGTTACTAATAGTGCAGGGGGGGCTGATTTTGATGAGTAGAAGGTGCAGGGGGGTAGTTGTCGTTATGGAGAGAGACTTTTTACGTGCAAAAAGCGTTTGAGTGTATAAGTACAGACTGAGCGTTATTAAAACTTGTTTGCTGGATTGGAAGTATTGTACAAAGTAATATTGCTCCGTAATTGACCGTTCGGTGTGTGCACAGGATCAAAGGTTGTAACAAGTTCCACGCAATAGCAAAACATCAAGGCGAAAGAAATGAAATGAGTGAAGCAAAGCTTGAATATATATGTACAGACTTATCTTGATTAAAATTGTTGTGCTGGTTTGGAAGTATTGGTGAAAGCATCGTTACTTTGTAAATGACAGTACGGACAAGAGGTTGTAACAGGTTATGAATCATTGCAAAACTGAAAAAATCAAAGATGAAGGACATGAAATTAAGGTATCAAAGCAGGGTTCGACAAGAATAAGAAATGGAACAAACGCATGGGGCGCGGAAAAGTTGTGCAAGGTTTCTGGTTTGTTATTGTTTTGTCTTTTTGATTTATCTTTATATTTTGTATTTTTTATTTTTTTGGTTTTTGTCACGGTTTAAAATTTTTGTTCTTGCTTTTATTTTTTTTCGTATCTGAGTATGTGCCAGACTAAATGTATGTTTTTTGCGCGGATTCAGTAATGTTTTCCATCAGATTGCAGTCGCGGTTGGGCGAGGCACGGTAAATCGGGACTAAGATTTCCAGGCGCGGTAAATCGGGCCGCGCTAAATCGGGACAGCACAGAGCCTACTGACACCTACACCCTTATGGAGAATCTTCGAGAAGCCAAGCAGATGCAGACGCCGCTGTACGGCATTGGAATGGCAGGCCCAAGATGGCGTAACACACTGAGCAGACAACTAGAAAGACTTGCTTATGCGGCTGCTATGATGTTGCAGAACTTGCGCCTCAAGACGATGGCGAGGACGACGACGCAATGCCGACCCTGGAAACTGACGACGACGTGACGAGCGACGAAACCGACGACGACGGATTCGGCGATGGACCGATGGACGACGCGCCGCCCGATACTGCGACATACACACAGGCCGATGCTTCATTGCCCCACTCTGACGGTGCTGACATGCCTGACCTGATTAGTTCTGAAGATGATGCCGCGAGCAACCAGGACGACGAGGGAGATGAAGTGCCTGCGGCTGTCAACCAACGAAAATCGCCTACGGGGCAACAGGACAACAAATATGCTCATCTTGTTTGTGATAACGCTGCTGCACTGATGGCGTTTAGCCCTAAGACTTTGTCCGACGTGGACAACTTGCTATTGGACCTGCCTACGGATCCGACCGCAGTTCAGAGCAAAGGTAAGCAGGAGATCGGTGCGGAAGCCAAAGGCTCAGCTACGGACGCTACGCCAACACCAACCACGACGACTGCGACACCTACAGCGTCAAGAGGGGCAATAGGGGTGATTAATCCTCATCAAGATTTTCTATCGTTTGCGAGTTCTAGGCCTACGGAGATCCCGTGGGAATCCCTGACGGACGAACAGAAGCTGGACGAAAATGACTTCCAATGTAAGCTAAACGTGTGGGCATTCATGCAAAAATTGTACAGGAAAGACGACCCGGCCCAGGGCTTTCCGGTGCCCCCCCGACATTGGCCAGCTGAATAGCTTGAAACTCCGGGCATCTACACTGTTCCCAGACAAGACCCATGGTACCCCAATGCCCGTCTTCAGTCTGCTATCCCCCGCTACTATGGCTTGAGAACTACAACAGGGAAGAAGTGTACGTTGAGGGGAAGGAGCCCCCGATACCGCGAAGTGCCATCGTTTCGCGTCAACGACCTGCATCAAGACTTCAGATTGAGCTACCGATCCAACTACGCAACAACGTGGTAAAGAATCGATCTATCTCGCACCCTGCCTTTCCAGGAGCCCCGAACTTTTGGGCTATAGATGTTCATTTTTGCTTTCGACACGCATCCATAATGGAGATGGAGTATTGGTCGCTACGCTTGGGTTTCAACATCATACCGCAAGGATGGCAAGCCACCGTTTCGCTATGTCGGTACTGTTCTACCCATCCTACTAATCCCTTGATCATGTCAGGGACGCCGCACGCAAATCCGAGTCCACCACAGTTTTGTGAGTACTGCGATGCCATCGAGACGCCTTTGAACCGACACCGACTGTGGTGCGTGTAAGTGGGTCTTCTATTGCAAGAAGAGCTGTCAAAAAGATGATCGTGCCCCACACTCTAGGTTTTGTACCTAAGCTGAGGATGCGTGCAATTCTCAACTACGTGACACTACGCGGCAACAGATTCTACCTGCATGCGGTATTGGTTCTACGCTGATTGACTACGCATGGTTTGCTTTGCAGGGAATGACGCGGTATGAGATTCATGAATCCGGACCTGTGGTAACGGTTCCGCAACTCCCGCCAAAGTACAAGGTCGGCGCTTTACAGTTGATCTACAGACGGCTTTCTGGCTTCGCGACCTACAAGCCACAGATGCAGCGATACATTGTGGAAGAGGAGGCGCCCAGTGAGGTGCCCTACGACCCATCACTGGTCGCACGATCATTTAGTGCAACGCTTGTTGATGACGCTACGTCGCGCTATTGTGCCTGATGTCAGGGAGACGAATATGTGGCATTGCTTGCCAATTCGGATGGGAGGCGTTCAACGATCTTGGACTCGGGTTGTAATCGAATCATTGCACACCCATCTCTGCCCCTTTCCAATGTTAGACGTGGCCCTGTCTCAAAGCTGTCTGGGATAATATTATCTACTGCTCCAGTGCATGTGGACACCAAAGCAGACGCAAGCTTTACCTTCGTTGACGGTGGTGGTGACGCGACTGGCTTCGACTTCAAGGATACTCTTGTGTTTCCTAAGACACCATATAATATCATTTCGCCTGGCGTGTTAGATTACGACTTTGGGTATGCAACGGTGTTTCAAAACAATCAAGCGGTGGTGCTACGCTCCCCTCTACACATAGACCCCGCTTTGGTCCTTGTCGCTCTCGAATGATGCCAAACAAACTATACAGATTGGATGAAGAAGGCGACGTGCCATTGGATTGCAACATCAGGTTCCAACCTTCTGTGCGCGACAAAGATAAACCAATGGTTATATTTTCGGTAAATCCCAATGCTACAAAGGCCCCAGTGCCCGCTATGACTTGGCATAGGATGACTGCGCAAGGCAACGTCGAAGTCATGGACTTATTGGCAAAGAAGGCAAACAGGACTGTTACCGGAGTCAACTGGCGAACGAAGCTACCGACCCATTGTGCCCCGTGTCTGCAAGCAAAGGCAACGAGAAATGCTTACTTCAAAGGAAATCCAAACATCGACAATGAATTCGCACTTGGAGAGTCACTACATGTTGACTTTAGGGGACCTTGGCCTGTCAAGTCGCTTCAAGGGAACTACTATCAGCTTGGGATCAGCGAGACGCAAGGTTCGTTTGGATTCATTGTACACCAACCTACGCGGGAGGCACAACGATACCAGTCGGCAATATAGAGACTGTTGCATTCTTCGAGACTCAGACCAGCAAAAAGATCAATCAAATTCGTGCTGATGGCGAATTCGTGTCTAACCTGCTCAAGGCGTTCTGTGGGACGAAAGGCATCATACTGAAGACGACGCCACGCAACGAGCCTCAAGCAAATCCTAAATTGGAACGACAATGGAGGACAAATGGAGGTCGAGCGACTGCCTTGTTCATAGATGCAAAACTACCTGAATGTTTTTGGGAGGAGATGTGTCTTGCTTAGTGGGCGACTCGAATGGTTATGCCGATGGTTCGTGGACCCTACAAAGGCAAGAGCCCCTATGAGGTTACACTTAAACGTTCGTTTCCCCTTGATTTCTTACGCTCTATTGGCTGCCTTGCTTTTGTGCGAGTGGAAGATGCAAAGAAAGGACGACCTATGGCTATCCCAGGGACACTGACGGGGTACAATATATTTCGTCGTCTCTATTGCATTTTCATGCCTACTACAAGGAAGATCATCGAGGTGCGAAACGTGAAGTTCGACGAGTCAACTAGAGGCATAGATGCCAGCGCAAACGAGCGACATTGGTCGTTCGGCGAACCACCGCGACATCAACCGGTCCAGTCAGTGGAAAAAGTTGGCCAAACTTCACGGGAATATCGTGACATTTTGCAACAAGAAACGGAGCAAACCGACGAGAAGGTACTCGTTAAGACGGAAGAAGAACACAATAACGACAGAAGTGTGTACGAGATTGGGGTCGACAGTGACTTCGACGCGTCGCCGGTGGTTTCGTCTGCTCCCCTCGCAACGACAGTACCATCTGCAACGCACGACATGGTACACACAGTACGCTTTCACCCTCTTAAACGCTCTCCCCTTGCTCGTCCAAAGGCACCTAGGGATATCGATGGAAACGTGGGAGAACAGAACATCATCGACGGGAAAAGGTCTCGCAAGCCTCGCCCTCCTCATCATTCATCACATTCCGTGAGGCTGGAATACGAGGACGACATCTACGACAACGACGACAACGACGATGAGGTCAATGTGTCTCTTGACGACACAAACAACGACGTGCCTTTCTGTTTGTTTACACATGTGCTTCGGGTACCAGAAAAGCAGAAGAGGCTTGACAGAAACGTTATGGCAGCACGCAAGAAAGAAATCGATGGTTTGTAGGAGGCTAACTGTGTTCGATGGGCAACGAGAGACGACGCTCGACGAGCCAACATTGCTCCAATCCACACTGGCTTTGTGGACGCAATAAAGCAGAATGAATCTACCGGTGAGACGTCATACAAGTCTAGGCTCGTCCTGTTTGGCAATCGCATGCATGAATATGAACACTTTAGTCCGTATGAGACGACAACACCTGTGGCCCATCACTGGATGCTTCTGCTGCTCTGCGCCATCATGGTTGGACTGTGCATGCTTCTTCTGGTCATCGACTTCAGTCAGGCATATATACATGCTGACATGGTGGATGTTGTGTTTGCGATCCCGCCAGACGACTTCAAGAAGCAAGACGACCCGTACGCTATATGGCGTCCCCGCAAGCTGGTCGGCGATGGCATGACCATGTGGCTCGGTTTCTGCGCAAGCTTGGCTATGCTCAATCGACGCCATGTGTGTTTTATCTTTCAGGCAACGATGGATCATCCGCCTGCATTTGTCGACAGTTCTACATCGCTACTTTGGGTCTTATTGCTTAAGATCGACGATGTTCGTATTTTGCAAACTTGCGGTGCAGTATGAGAATCTCAAACGCGAGTTGAACGAGTATAAGTTCCGCTACAAGGCTATGGGGGAGGTAAAAGTATTTACCGGACTTCAATTCAGACGATTCGACTCTGGCTTATTGATTCATCAGCGGGCATATATTCGTGGGCTGCTACGCGATCGTGGTTACGCGAATGCCAACCCTGTGCCTACCCCAGCGACCGTACAGGAGCCCGCCCCAGCTGCTGCTGACTCGCCTCTACGTCAGTGGAGTCTTCCCAAGCTGATTGGTGAGCTTATTTGGCCGGCGTCGATGTCCCAGCCTCACCTCGCGTTCGCTGTTAACAGGTTGAGCGTCTTCTGTCACCAGGCACCCGACGTCGCATATTCTATGGTTGGGCGTGTTTATCGACACTTACGAGAGGAGCGTGGTTTGTTTTGCCCCGCCAACATTGACTCACGAAGCTTTGAGTTTAATTCATACTCCGACTCAGATTTTGGCAACTGCCGCTTCACGCGACGATCGCGCAACGGTGAAATTCATATGTTGACCGGCCACATTCATTGGAATTTTTGACGAAAAACTACGGTGGCTTTATCAACCATGGACGCTTGTCGTCTTGTGCGTGATGATGTTGATGAGGTTGATGCTTCTGCTTGTTTCTTCTTCACTCTCTTCACTCACGTCTGGTGAATCTTCTTCAGGCGGTTCTCTTGGTTCATCTGCTTCCTCTGCTGCTCTCATATTGTACTGCTCAAATCCCATCCGTATTTCTTCTTAGCAGCTGCCTCATCGAGAAATGCGTCTTTCACCTGGATGATGTCACCGAGAATCGTATTAATACCGTAAGCATATTCCTCTAGCTGATAGTAAAATCCTTGAAGATGTTCTGTGACACCGTCATAGACGGGTGCGTGAGATAAGAACTGTTTCCAGTTCGTGTATTGCTGTGATGAACCACTATCCCAACGGCTAATGAACGATGATTAGGTATAAACCGGTCACTCACGGACCTTACCCTACCTTTCACTTGCGGTTTGCCGGGAGACTTCGTTAAAAGCCAGGTTGCTCACAGCCACTTTAATCAGAAGACATAAACGCCGAACTGAACTGCAAGAGAGCTAACTAGTCTAAGTGCGTGACTAACAGTAACTGACGCTCAATAATATGGTCCGGTTCACAATGGTAAAAACGTAACGTGCACAATTGACTTGGATTACACATTACTGTTACTCCTAAGTATGACTTAATAAAATGTTACCGCACATAGAAATCAATCATAATTACGACTCAAATAGTAACTCGAAGTTGCCTGTCCAACGGATGGAGTCAATATTATTATGTTACGCAAATACTGTTTCAATAAAATACTTGCCACTCGTAGGGCTGAGTGGGAAGACGAAGGGATAGTTATAATCAAGCGTGACAAAGGATGCGCAAAAAGCTCTAGCTATTGATATATCACTGATCACGTTCATAAAAGGACTTCCCGTGAACAAGTTTTGTGCTAACTGTCCTATGAGCGGCGAGTGAATACAATGTGTGATTGTCGATGTACAACTTTTTGAATTTGAAGAATAACAATCGCATCACTTGTAATACTTCTTTTTACTGACGGTACACGAATACTGATTTTTACGATGGTTGACTGAGATTCAGAGCGCGTTGCAGATTCGTGATCGACCTCATTCCTTTGCGACACCAGCCCCGGATTTTTTTAGAGCACTCCCATTGTTTTGGCGGGTCACCCAGATCATCGTGGGTTGATTGGCGATTCCTCGACTATCAAGCTGTGCTTCAAGCAATTTGATTCGCTCACGTAAAGAATCTATTTGCATATCTTTTTCCTTCAGGGTCTGCGAAAGGTGATTTGCCAACTTTTGCATTTCGTCAGTCTTCACCTCAGTAGTCGAGCGAGTCCACCTTCCAGCTGCGAGCTTCAAGTTGGACTCATGCAACTGGCGACGCATTGATATCTGTTGATCCAGAGCCAAACGATAGGCATCTATTGAACGCAACGCATCTTTTTTCTCCTCTTCTAACCTGGCTATGCGTTGCTGTAATAGAGAGCGTTCCTGCACATTGAAGAGAAGAGACGCGCGATGAAAATGACAAATGAGGTGAGGGCCAGACCTCGTCGCTGACAGCCATGCATCCCCCGTCTGAGACTCTTCCATGTTTTGAAAATGCAGGCGAAGGAGAGGAATGATTTCGATTGTTTTCACGAAGAAGCTTTTGCATCGACTTTGACAACGACTCAGCCTTTTTCTTCCAAAAATTTAATTGGGACGAGGACTGCAGTTCCGCACTTTGGGAAGATGCTACGGCTTGCTCGGCCTGGTCAAGTTTCTCCTTCAGAGCAGCCACGTCCATACTCAGGGATTCAACTTGCGCTCCCAAGCTTTGCTCCTTCGCTAACCTCTCGCTGCGTTCTGCTTTGAGCGCCGCACATTCCTGGCCCAAGGCATGGTGTTGTTTCAAGATAGATCTCACTCCCTCCACGCTGTCCACTCCGCACGAAGAAAAGATCGCTTTCAATTCTGTCTTATGCAAGATGGCTTCCTCTTTTGCCTTTTTTGCTTCCTCTTCCCTATGCAATGCCTTTCTCGCTTCCTCTTCAGCGCGGGCCTTCAGCTCGATGAAAGTGCTGCTCTTAATACCTACATTTGTCACTTGTGCTAGTTGTTCTCCAAAACAAGTCAACGACCCGTTTCTTCGACGAATTTTCGAACTTCTTTTAGCTCTTGCGAACGATCCTGCAATTCGCTCCGAACTTCCTTATGTGTCTTCTGCAAGACTGAGAGCTCTTGCTTCACCTTTGGCAGCTCAATGGCAGCCTGATACCACAATCCAATCAGCATAAGGCACATTAAGGTTGCTTCGAACAGAATGGTGGATTGTCATTGATACGAGAGCATCTTATTTCGAGAATGACTTTGGAATTGCGTTCAGCTTCCTCTGAGAGTTCTCTGCATAGCTTCCTCTGCGCAGCCAGATCCTCCTGTAGCGGATTGTACAATGCACCTCAAAGCCACGGCACGACATGATGAACCTCCAGGCTGAGCCTCAATTTCTGCTGCGACTCCAGGTCCTCGCTGAGCTTTGTTGAGCTTGTCTCCAAGACCTTCCAACCACGGGAAAACTTGAAACGAAAACATTTGTGTACACAGACCTGCCTTGCAGCTTTCAAAGCTGACACTTCTTCTTGCAGATCTTTGTTTTCCAGCAAGAGACGATCTCTCTCTGATCGAAGAAAACTCCTAGTAATAAAAGTCAAGCAAAGTCCTTCAAGCATTTTAGGCGCAGGGAACTCACACCTTTGAATGGCGTTATCTTCCTCCTTTTCATGCTGTGTTTCCAGCAGCAGCCTACAATAGGGCTTACAATTCGGCACCAAGCCAGAAAAACAAAAAAAAATAAAACGATAACGAACAAAAACAAAAGAAAAACATGGGGGAGCGGGAGAGAACTAAACATTCCTATTACCGAAGCTGCTGCGAAAG
>WBZZ01004510.1:75000-82500 GCA_019918135.1 Paulinella micropora
TAAATGCAGAGGTCTTTTACTCAGGGGAAGCTTTCTGTTCGCTGTCACCTCTTTACTCCCTAACTCATACTGTCCGCACGGCCAATTCTGCCCCTCGGGCTGCATGCATTCTATTTGTCCAGCGAGTAGGAAACATGCTTCCTACTTGCTGACTAACGGATGAAAGTGCACACACGAGTCAAGCACTATGTGTCAACACTACTAGAGGCATCCACACAGAGGAAAGAATCGACGACGGGGAAAATGAAGCAGGGAGGTGCCATGAAGCTTGGGGTGGCCTACTTTTAAGGTTCAAATTGGACGTGTGATCGAACTGGTTGCTGCGCTGGTTTGTTCTTGTATTGCATCTTATGGTGTTCTATGTCTTCTCATTCGCCGCACAGAGTCAAGTAGTACGTTACCGAGCCTAACTTGAGCTTGCACGTGGAAGCTAGGTTGCGCAACACGGGCTTGGCGTGAGTCAGGCCGCTCTCATCCTATTAAAAGCAGCACGAAGAAGAAGAAGAAGAAGAAGAAGAAGAAGAAGAAGAAGAAGTAGAAGAAGAAGAAGGAGGAGGAGGAGGAGAAGAAGAAGAAAGAAAGAAAGAAAGAAAGAAAGAAAGAAAGAAAGAAAGAAGAAAGAAAGAAAGAAAGAAAGACGCAGTCGATTATCCAGTGAAAAAGCTAAAAATTCCAGTATAAATGTAGAATTTACAAAGCATACCGCATTCTATGCTTACATTTTCTTCATAAGATAATAGAGTGAGAGGAAAAAACATCAAGTTACCAAGGATGAACCAACCCCACACCTAGATGTCAAAGACAGAAGAAGGAAAGAAAGAAAAGAAGAGAAGAGGAAGGGAGGGGAAAAGCGGCTTGAGCAAGGAACGCCAGTCAGCAGATCATCGGACAGTCACAGCGGTGCATCATCACCTCCTTGCCTTTATGTGTCAGCTTCTCCGCCGCGGCCTTCATCTCTTGTTTGAGGCGCTTTTGCTTGGCCATCAGCGTCTGGAAGCCGCCGGCCAATGTTTTGCTAAGTTTGTCGCGCTGGGAGGTGGGGCGCGCGGGCGCGGGGGCAGGCGGGGTGGCCGCCATGGGCAGCCAACGAAACCACGAACTGCCAGCAAACACCAGACACACCGACAGGCTGCACGTGCAGCGAAAGGCAAAGCAGTTGCAAAGATGCGAAAGTGAAAGTACAGCTGAATTCGTGTTAAGTGAGTAAGTGCACAACTGTTTGAAAATATGAACATATGTGTCTCTAATGTAATGTGTTTCAGAAAGTTAAAAGAATGCAATATGACATACGTCTGTGCGTGCTGTACCCTTGGTACTCACATGCACTCTGTCTTTGCTTAGAGACTCTCAAAATGCAGATTGAGAGAGAGAGAGAGAGAGAGTCGTTAAGAATGTCTCTCTAAAAATAAAAGACCAACAGACCAACAGGAGACAGAGCAGACAGAACAGACAAAGCAGACAGAGCAGACAGAAAAGATATGAGAGTACTCGGTACGAGTTGGTGAGAAGTGGCAAGAGTTGGTTGAACACCGAGAGAGAGAGAGAGAGAGAGAGAGAGAGAGAGAGGAGGAGGAGGAGGAGGAGGAGGAGGAGGAGGGAGGGAGAGAGAGAGAGAGAGAGACAGAGAGAGAGAGAGAATTTATAAAAGCACCCCAAAATAACATACACAACATATTACACAAAACACCTACAAGCACAATAACACTAGTAGGAGAGATAAACTATAAGTTACTTGACAACATACACAACCATACACAGACTTCCAAAACCTAATGGTACACAACAATCTTTACACAACAATAACAAAAGCAACACGACACGACATGGTCCACACAAAATCCCGCACACTCATAGACTTGATACTCACCAACATCAACGCAAACATCGAATCAACATCATAAGCCCAAGAATATCAGACATCACTCAATGTATGAAATAATACACGCCCACACAAGAAAACCAGACACAGACAATACGCCAAGACTTCCCAAAGCATATACAACAAAAACAAAGAAGTAATAATAGCAAACCTAAAAACACAATTAGAAAACATCACACAGAATAGTACAGAAAACAGCGACAAAACCAAAAGTTTAGAGACATACAGACAACAATGGCAAAGGTAAAAGAACATTTCGAAAGAAAACCTAAAAAACTAATGAAAGAAAAAGCTGGTGCGGCCCCACTGCGGCCCACAATAAAAGATAAATAAGAAAAAAGCACTTGCTCTCTAAAAATAGAGAGATAACCCAACAGTAGAAAACAAAGAGGCCTACAGAACACAGAAATACAAAGTCGACAAAATAATACACAAAGCGAAAAAGGACGAAATAATGAAAACAATAGAAAAAAACAAAGACAACCCAAAGAAGCAAGACAGAAAACTAAGAGTTAGTACCAAACAGCAAACTACCAGAACATCACCAACCACACTACAATAATACAACAACAAGACACACACACAAACACACACACAAAATAGAAATAGCAAACGCACCCAAGGACCACTACATAACAATAGGAAAGAAAACAAGCAACAGCATACCAACAACAGAATACAAACAATCACAAGAAGAGAGAAGAAAGTAAGAGAGAAGAAAGTAAGCAAACAGACCCAAGCTTCAAACTACATAACACAACACAAGACATCGTAAGCAAAACACTTGAAACCATAAACAGAGACAAGGCAGAAGACATATATAAAATAAAACAACACTTATGAAAGGCATGCACTATTTCTTCACACCCATACTCACCTACCTTTTCAACAAAGCAATAGGTGAAAAGAAATACGCAGACGCACTCAAAACAAAGGTAATAGAACTATACAAAGCCAGAGGCACAAGCATGCCAGCCAACTTCAGACCAATATCATTACTACCCATAATAGCTAAAGTATTCGACACAATAATAAATAAACAGATAATTGATCAAATTAACAAAACATGACACAATATCACATACACAGTACGCTTTCCGACCTAGCTCAAGCACAACAATGACAGTCCAAACAATAATAAACCAAATGCACAAACATGAAGATAAAGAAGAGCTAGTGCTAGCACTATATGTAGATCTCTCGAAAGCATACGATATAGTAGAGCATTCAAAGCTACTCGACAAACTTCGACGCGATTTCAACTTCGCCACAGTCCAGTTCTTTGCATCCTACTTCTTGAACCGCACTCAACAGGTCCACACACAATACGCCAAGTCATACAAACGCACAATCACGCACGGCATCCCACAAGGCAGGACACTCTCCACCACCTTCTTCCAACTCTGTATCGATTATATGATCAACATTATACAACAAGGAACAGTATACACATACGCAGACAACACGACGCTAATAATAATAATAATAATAATAATAATAATAATAATAATAATATTATTATTATTATGGACACCGTGATAGCCCAGTGGTCAAGTTCTACCATCTGGGCCCTGTCGCCAGTTCGATTCCCGTCGGTGCCACCAGTATTTTCATTGAACATACCGGTCCGTCTGGAAGTGTTGGAACTGCCCGTGCGGGGGTGTCATTAGAGCCTATCGTCAATTCTTCGTACTCCCCTCACGGGTGAGACGATGGAGGCGCATGTGAAGATTTGCATCAGCCATTGACAGAGAAGCACTATTATTATTATTATTATTATTATTATTATTATTATTATTATTATTATCCCTGAAAGGTGTTGGAGAAGGGGGTGGGGGGGGGGTTGGGGGAAATTGTGTTAACCCCCCCCCCCCCAGCATTTCCGCACCCCTGTCGGAATAAATCATGGTTTGTGGGAACCAGGAGTTGGGAGCTCATATTGACAGGGTGGCTAGCCCCAGACTCGGTGTTGATGCTGATATGAATTTTTTGGAATTCACGCAAATATTTGCGTCAGGGCAGTGTCCTGAATGCCAAAATTCCTTGTTTTTTTTCGCACCGCTGCCGGAATAAATCATGGTTTGTGTGAACCAGGAGGAGTTGGGAGCTCATATTGGCAGGGTGAGCACCAGACTCGATGTGCTCGGTAGTGTGTTTTTGTAATTATTCAGATTATTTTTTAATGGATTTTTATGAGCGGTTTTATGTATTTCTTTTGTTGTCATGAGTCCCACAGATGGATATGTTTTGTATGAGGTGTGGATATGTGTGTGTATAATATAGTTGTTTCATAGTTTTTATGTCTAGAAATTTTTTGGTGTATAGTAGAGTTGATTGTGGTTTGAAGTTTGCGGATTATGTTGTTGGTATGTTGATCATATCTGAGGTTATGTTTGAGTGCTATACCTAGGAGTTTTGTTTGTTGGCATTGTTCGAGGGTGTGGTTATTTATGTTTATTGTAATGTTTTGCTTTGTTTTGTGGAAAATTGTATATGTTGTTTGTTGGGATTGGTACAAGGTTAATGAGGGGAAGTAGCTGATTAACTTTGTTATTTCTGTTTGTGTTTTTTCCTTAGGTTATTCGGATTTTTGCTCTTATTATAGTAATAGTGCTCCTCTGTCAATGGCTGATGCAAATCTGCACATGCGCCTCCATCGTCTCACCCGTGAGGGGAGTACGAAGAATTGACGATAGGCTCTAATGACACCCCCGCACGGGCAGTTCCAACACTTCCAGACGGACCGGTATGTTCAATGAAAATACTGGTGGCACCGACGGGAATCGAACTGGCGACAGGGCCCAGATGGTAGAACTTGACCACTGGGCTATCACGGTGTCCATAATAATAGTAGTAATAATAATAATAATAATAATAATAATAATAATAATAATAATAATAATAATAATAATAATAATAATAATAATAATAATAGTGTATCTCCTGCCAATTGCTGAGCCAAAAGGCCATGTGCATCCAGTCCTCCATTCCATAAGGAAAGTCTCCACACCAATCGGTGGAATAAAGGAAGTGACGGCATAGAACATTACTCTAGGAGCTTTATACCAATCAGCCCATGGAAAGGACCGATGGCCTATGTACTCCCTAATAATAATAATAATAATAATAATAATAATAATAGTGCTTCTCTGTCAATGGCTGATGCATTTCTGCACATGCGCCTCCATCGTCTCACCCGTGAGGGGAGTACGAAGAATTGACGATAAGCTCTAATGACACCCCCGCAAGGGCAGTTCCAACACTTCCAGACGGGCCGGTATGTTCAATGAAAATACTGGTCCAGAAATAGACCGGTATGTTCAATGAAAATACTGGTGGCACCGACGGGAATCGAACTGGCGACAGGGCCCAGATGGTAGAACTTGACCACTGGGCTATCACGGTGTCCATAATAATAATAATAATAATAATAATAATAATAATAATAATAATAATAATAGTGCTTCTCTGTCAATGGCTGATGCATTTCTGCACATGCGCCTCCATCGTCTCACCCGTGAGGGGAGTACGAAGAATTGACGATAAGCTCTAATGACACCCCCGCAAGGGCAGTTCCAACACTTCCAGACGGACCGGTATGTTCAATGAAAATACTGGTCCAGACGGAGCGGTATGTTCAATGAAAATACTGGTGGCACCGACGGGAATCGAACTGGCGACAGGGCCCAGATGGTAGAACTTGACCACTGGGCTATCACGGTGTCCATAATAATAATAATAATAATAATAGTATGCATGTATCGTCTGCCAAGTGCTGAGCCAAATGGCCATGTGCATCCTATCCTCCATTCCATAAGGAAAGTCTCCACACCAATCGGTGGAATAAAGGAAGTGACGGCATAGAACATTACTCTAGGAGCTTTATACCAATCAGCCCATGGAAAGGGACCGATGGCTTATGTACTCCCTAAAGAGTAATAGTAATAATAATAATAATAGTGATTCTCTGTCAATGGCTGATGCAAATCTGCACATGCGCCTAATAATAATAATAATAATAATAATAATAATAATAATAATAATAATAATAATAATAATAGGCTTCCTCAGACTATGGCATCAGATCCAGATCCTGGACATGTGCCTCCATAATAATAATAATAATAATAATAATAATAATAATAATAATAATAATAATAGGCTTCCTCAGACTATAGCATCAGATCCAGATCCTGGACATGTGCCTCCATTAATAATAATAATAATAATAATAATAATAATAATAATAATAATAGTGCTTCTCTGTCAATGGCTGATGCAAATCTGCACATGCGCCTCCATCGTCTCACCCGTGAGGGGAGTACGAAGAATTGACGATAGGCTCTAATGACACCCCCGCACGGGCAGTTCCAACACTTCCAGACGGGCCGGTATGTTCAATGAAGATACTGGTGGCACCGACGGGAATCGAACTGGCGACAGGGCCCAGATGGTAGAACTTGACCACTGGGCTATCACGGTGTCCAAATAATAATAATAATAATAATAATAATAATAATAATAATAATAATAATAATGATAATAGTGCTTCTCTGTCAATGGCTGATGCATTTCTGCACATGCGCCTCCATCGTCTCACCCGTGAGGGGAGTACGAAGAATTGACGATAAGCTCTAATGACACCCCCGCAAGGGCAGTTCCAACACTTCCAGACGGGCCGGTATGTTCAATGAAAATACTGGTCCAGACGGATCGGTATGTTCAATGAAAATACTGGTGGCACCGACGGGAATCGAACTGGCGACAGGGCCCAGATGGTAGAACTTGACCACTGGGCTATCACGGTGTCCATAATAATAATAATAATAATAATAATAATAATAATAATAATAATAATAATAATAATAATAATAATAATAATAATAAACTTCCTCTAAGGCGTACTGATGCAGCTGATGGCAGGATCCGTTTCCGGACATGAGCCTCCATGCCCTTGTTCGAGGTGCTCCATCCCCACCTAGTCAGTCGACTGGTAATAGGGGCCACCGATGGAGCTCCTGAGGGCAAGACTACACTCAGCCGAGGTTATTCCGCAGTCCCAACAACCTCTTGCAAAACGTTGCCGAATGTGCAAGTGCGTACACCAAGCATGGTTGCTAGAACTACCTCAAAACTCCACCCACAACAATTTGGTATCCATTTGGTTCCCGGGCTATCAACCGGCAAGGCGGAGTTTAAGATCTTCGACGGGCGTCCAACGACCCTCCTCCCCAGCATCATATACCAAATGATTTTGAGTTGGCATCACAGTTTAACGCCGTAAGGCCATTGGGCTGGAACTCTGATAAACAAGCGTGACTAGGTTTTTATCATCAGGTGTTACCCTCAAATAGATCATAGTCAACACTCCAAGAAGAAAGATATACTTCATCTAAGGCGTACTGATACAGCTGATGGCACGATCCGTTTCCGGACACGAGCCTCCATACCCTTGTGCGAGGTGCTCCATCCCCACCTGGTCAGTCTCTCGACTGGTAATAGGGGCCAACGATGGAGCACTTGAGGGCCAGACTACACTAAGCCGAGGTTATTCCGCAGTCCCAGTAATAATAATGATAATAATAATAATAACAATAGTGCTTCTCTGTCAATGGCTGATG